>MU251410.1:66238-138437 GCA_019669835.1 Amylocarpus encephaloides | reverse complement strand
CATGCCTTATCAAGAATAACTCTGCTGCCTAGTTTTAACTCTACTGCCTAGTAGGCAGCAGCTTTTGTCCCATATCACCGTACCTATCAACAGTTTGTGAATTCAAAAGTGGAAATCCTCGAGAGCAAAAATGACATCGACGATAAAATATCTAGAAACTTAGGCACAGAGCTTGAAAACATCACGGCGACGACATGTGAAGTTTGCCCTTATGTTGGGCTTTTAGTTTGTTCGTCGATGTCATATATCCTGTTATAGCCTCGTGGCGTCTCCTCCTGCTCTACTAAAATCATTTGGTAGGTAGACCAACAGAACGAAGCAGCGTGGCGGGGCATCATATCACCCTTCACTTGATGTGAGTAGACAACTCGTCAATGGCTCACTAGGTATATCTCATCAAGAACTATCAACTCCAGGAATCATGCTGAGCAGTTACAAAAGTCGCCCCGATCTGTCGCGCTCACTTCTCCCGCGGCGCCTTAGACATATTAAGCGGGGCTTTTGAGGGTTGGCTAAAACACATGTTGGCCATCTGAGACTATATGTTTGATTAACTCTCGTCGAATCATCTCATTATCCCTCACAGTCCTCGGTGCAATATTGGAAGCTCAACGACTACTTGTAGAGATGGGAACTTGCTCCACAGGGAATATAAAGGCGACAGTAATATAGCGAGAAATACGTGGATAAGTTGTGGTTACCTTGAAGAGAGGGGAATATATGAATTTAAAAGACCGGTAGCTAGAATGGCGTGAATGGCGACGGCGGCCACCTCTAGAGTAGTAATAACTTATGGGAAGTAAAATGGCTTTGTGGTAGCACTTATCGCGTGAATGATGTTGGTTCGAAGGGTTACTATTCTCTCTCGGCTGTGTTGTGAACATTTATGCTCTACTACATACACTTCTTTAGGTAAATTCTTGTTAAATTTTATATCGCCTCATACACCTTTCTTCATTCTAAGGCGGGGGTGCTCGGAGTGATAGAGGTGTTAAGGGAATGTGAATGAAAACAAACAGGCGATTCATCGGGTTTCTCGTCCTTGCTTATCTGAAGGAAATTCTTCTGGAAGTATATAGAAAAACTGTAAAATGATCGTGGTACTTCCGAGGATTCGTGTATATAAAAATTTAGAGGAGGGTGGATCAAGTACTTGCCAGGGATATCTAGATAGGTAATAGCTTAAATTCACCTAGGCGCATCAAACGTTCTCTTTTTCCGTCTCTGCTCATTAAATAAAATTGTCCTTCTTATGTAGTAAACACCAAGTAATTATCAGGGCTATTAGGATAAGTAATAGCTCAAATTCACCTAGAAGTATCATACATTCTCTTTTCCCGTCTCCGCCTATAAAAGAAAATCGGCCTTTTTGTGTAGGAAAGCGCAAATCAGGTTTGTGCCTTTAGACGAAGATTGTGCCAGTTCCAACCTTAGGTTCTAGTGAAGAGATTGGGAGAATCCATAAGCTGAGCACATTGAGAGCTTTGGCACACAAACTTCACCACAAACTCCAATGCATCCACCTATGTGCAGATCATGGGATGACGATGCGATGTTGATAAGCTCGACGTATCAAATCCTCAAGTCCTTCCGATTCGTTATCAACGTAGATGCTGCGCAATATGCCACCTCGTATGTACCAATGTGACGAAAAGGCCGGAAACTCCCAAGATATTGTGCGTCAAAAGCATGGCATCAGTCTTGGATGAGACGTCGTTCGGTTACTGCACGTGTCAATTCCAAAGGCTCGGTTTCCCTCGGCCCGAAGCTGGGATTTGCTGAGTCAGCTCTTTCCAACGTCAACTTCCCCAGACATACGATTGTCCGGGGAAAAGGAAGTCATCTGAACCAGTCAGAAGCCTCTATTTTCAAACAACTCTTCTGATTCTGAGGTCATGAGAAGAAGTGGCCTTTGGCACCAGTTTCTTCGAGCCCGTGACCTCTCTCTCCCTCACGGTCTCCCGAAATCTTGCACCTCTTCAGCTGTTGCTGCCTTTCAAATTCGTCGCGTGGACTCGACCTTTGACTCCAAGATCTGATCGGAAGATTGATTGTTTTTTATATTACGCCCAGCCACCCGTCTCCTGGCCTGGCCTGCCATTCGGAGCTTATTGATAGAGCTCGCTCGACTGGTAACTCGAGCTGTGAACCGCTAACTTCCTATCGCAGATCGTGGATCCGAATCCGGCCTCGGACAAACCTGCACCCCATCCATAGAGAGGAGAAAAGCTTGTCTATCTACTTGCTCCTTCGACCCGTCGTATACTGTGGCCCAAGTCACGGCTCTCTGCATCGGTGGTTAGAGAGTACTGGGGAGAGACGTGTTGCGGCAAAAGAACACACGGGTCCAACCAGGAGACATCCTCTTGCCCGAGCAAGCGGACCTACATACCAAGGTTGCCAGGAAACGCGGTCTGCACCAAAGGACGCCGATTTCCATCTCCGATTTTCTTGTCCTTGGTCCATCAAACGTTCCACTACCTACTCTTTTGTTCAGACCCAATTTTACATGTCCTAACTATATCCTGGTTCCGGCTCTCTTTCCCCGACTCTCTCTGCTCTTTGGACAGACTCACATCCTCGGAAAATCTTTCCCCGTTCGGAGAATTATTGAGCAAGATAAAGATATTGTATTAGATTAGCCACAGGAATTTCAGGTATGTGGATGTGTTCTCTTGTCACCTTGTCCAGCCACCCGGTCTGCCTGCCCAGATATATTCGAGATTCGGTGCTGCGGATACACCTCGTTCGGCACTGTCCATACTTCCTGAGTAGCGCACGAGAGTGGAGATCTGAGTTCAGATTGCATGGGCCTTCTGGCCGGTGTCAGACTGCCAGTCAGTGGGCCAGTGCAAGAGGCATTTGCAGGAGTAGTGCAATGTCTTGCTCCCCTGTCTTCTGGGGCGCAAGAAGATCATGCGGGGACAGTGGGCTTCCCCCCCCCATTGCTTTGTCGTTCCCTTCGGCTCCCCAGATATAACCAAGGTTTCCGGCTGCACTTGAGGATGATTTGTAGTCAACTCCCTTCCTCCTAGTTTTGCATTGTACATTCTGTGGGCATGCCGTCCTACTTTCTTCAAGACTGCCATTATTTTTACCGTACAGCTTTGCGCGGTTTGAATATTAGCACCTCCGTCTCTCCATTATACGCTTAAGGATTGCAAGCTGATCACGATGCCTACCTCTACTACCGCAGTGCGTACCTTTATGATGCCGAAGTCTCTCAATGAGTCTCTGGCTGAGCCTGCCCAACCACAACACACATCAGAATATAGCCGTTCGCTTGAGAAAGTCAAGAGAGTCAGCGATGGCTTCACCAAGGATCAGAAAGACCCTCTCGCGAGCAACCAACCAAATCATAAGCAAGGTATCACCTTTGCTGCTCAAGACAAGCTACCAAAGCTTCCAATACCAGAGTTAGACCATAGTATGACTCGGTACCTTACCGCCCTCAAGCCACTGCAATCACCAAGAGAACATGCTGAGAGTCAGCAAGCCGTCGAGGCGTTTCTGAAGAGTGAGGGGCTAGAGTTGCAAGAACGATTGAAGAAGTATGCAACTGGGAAGACGAGTTACATAGAGCAGTTCTGTATGTATCGAGTGCCCAGGGAGAGATTTCGCTGACATATTCTAGGGTACGATTCTTATCTCAACTTCGACAATCCTGTCGTCCTTAACCTCAATCCTTTCTTCCTTCTCGAAGATGACCCTACCCCTGCGAGAAACAATCAAGTTACTCGAGCAGCCTCGCTTGTCGTATCTGCATTGTCATTCGTCCGTGCAGTACGAAGGGAGGAGCTACCACCCGATACTGTTAGGGGAACACCACTGTGCATGTATCAATACTCAAGACTGTTTGGTACCGCTCGTGTTCCAACAGAGAATGGGTGTCACATCGGGCAAGATCCAGATGCGAAGCACATGGTTGTTCTCTGTCATGGCCAATTTTATTGGTTTGACGTTCTGGACGACAATTCAGATCTGATCATGACTGAGAAGGATCTATCGCTCAACCTGCAAACTATCGTCGATGATGCTCAGCAAACTCCAATTCAGGAGGCAGCAAAGGGTGCTTTGGGCGTCCTTAGTACTGAGAATCGGAAGATTTGGTCGGGTCTGAGAGATGTCATCACCAAGGACGAAGGATCAAACAATGCAGATTGTCTTGGAATAGTAGACTCGGCATTGTTCATTCTCTGCCTTGATTACACCGAGCCTGCATCTGGAGCAGACCTGTGTCAGAACATGCTCTGTGGAACGAGCAAAGTAGAGAAAGGCGTCCAAATCGGTACTTGCACAAATCGATGGTACGACAAACTACAAATTATCGTTTGCAAGAACGGGAGTGCAGGAATTAATTTCGAACACACTGGCGTTGATGGCCACACGGTTCTCCGATTTGCGAGCGATGTTTATACTGATACAATTCTCCGTTTTGCTCGCACCATTAACGGGCAAGCCCCCAGTCTTTGGGCCTCAACAAGTCCTGATCCATCGAAACGGGACCCAGCCAGCTTTGGAGATGTCAATACGACGCCTCATAAACTTGAGTGGGACATGGTTCCAGAATTGAGCATTGCTCTACGATTTGCGGAAACTCGTCTTGCGGACTTGATTCAACAAAATGAGTTCCAAACACTGGACTTTGGTCACTATGGAAAGAATTTCATGACCTCCATGGGTTTTTCACCAGATGCATTCGTGCAAATGGCTTTCCAAGCTGCCTACTACGGCTTGTATGGTCGTGTCGAATGCACGTATGAGCCTGCAATGACCAAAGTATATCTCCATGGTCGTACTGAAGCTGTTCGCTCTGTAACGCTAGAGTCGGTAAACTTTGTCCAAACGTTCTGGGGAGAAGTCCCACTACAGCAAAAAGTTGATGCGTTGAGGAAAGCTTGTCAGAAGCACACCGCTAATACACGAGAATGCGCGAAAGCACAAGGTTGCGATCGACACATGTATGCTTTGTTCAGCGTTTGGCAACGAGGTGTGGATGACGATGGTGCTGAATTAGCAAGTTCGAATGGTTTGAGCTCTAACGGGTACTCAAGTCCTGTGGAAGGCTCTGAACATGATCCTGCCTCTTTAGTTGGTAGTCCAAGCAGAAATTCTGTTTTGAGCGGAGATGAATTCGAAAGTCACTCTATCCGCTCGAATGGGCGAGCACGAAACAATTCGTCGCCATCACCGGGAGGCCGAAATCATAGCATGCCTTTGCTTTTCCAAGATTCCGGCTGGGACAAGTTGACCAACACAATTCTGTCAACGTCGAATTGTGGTAATCCGTCACTACGACACTTCGGTTTCGGACCTACCAGTGGGGACGGCTTTGGTATTGGGTATATTATCAAGGACGATGGAATAAGTATCTGCGCCAGCAGCAAACATCGACAAACGAAACGATTCGTCGACGCACTGGAGTCATACCTCCTCGAAATCCGACGAATCCTACGCGCCACCCAACGACGAGGCACCTCCCCGAAAGCCTCCCGCGCACGAGAAACCTCGGCGAGTCGACCGAAATCAGGCTCCCGTCTCAAATCTCGCGGTCGCGTCATTAAGAGTTCTAGCGGGCTAGGAGCAGGCAAGGAAGAGGTGGAGGAGAATGAAGACAGCACGATGGGCAGTGATGATGAGGGATTGGGTGGATGTGAGTACTTATCCGAGTTGTCGTCTCCGTCGTCTTGTTGCAGTGTGAACACGATTTGTGAATGTACCGTCGAAGTCTGGATTGAGGCTGATGAGTGTTTTTCTTCGCGTACAGATGGGTTCTTTGATGCGGGGATGTTATTGCAGGCCCTGAAGACGAGGGGGGAGACGCCAGGTGTTGCGGGAAGTGAGGACGGGAAGGTGGGTGGTGGGAGGAGTGTGATTGGGAAGAAGTTGAGGTTGAGTGAATATTAATGGGGTGAAATTTGGGGGTCTGGGACAAGGGAGATGAATGGTAGGTAGGAGAGCACTATGATACAGACTCGCGAGTATTTCGGCGTTGTATTTGTTGCTTAGATATACATATTTTATCGTACATCTGCTATTGGAATTTTTGTATGGTTTTATCGGCATTCCTCGCTTTCAGTTTTGCTTGAATTTTTCCTCTGCTCTGCTCCTCCCTCCTGTTTTTACACTAAAACACAGGGCTTAACACCTCGTAAATTAACAATATTACTACCTCCTTTTTGATATCTCCTTTTGTATACCTTCTTATTAGAACCTACCACGTACTTTCTTTAATTTTTCTTGTCCCTATGTAATATGGTTATAGAGCCACTCCGTGGTAAGGTGGAACGTGGTCGGAAAGTAGCGGTTGGCCATGTATGAAAGCAGGGTTTAATTTCGGCCTCAAAACTATAACTTTTATGCCACTACTATTTCAACTACAAGCTAGCTTAAACTAAAGTAACAGGTACTCGACCATCGAAAGACCTTACGAAAAAGGCATAGTTAGTATAATAGTACATGGAATAAATGGTACGTGTTTATAAACTCGGCGAAAGGGCCGTTTTTGGTGGGGTTTCGAGAGAAGTGTCTAATATCAGTTGACTAGTACTGTACTTAGAACATCCCTCCGTAGAGCTAGTCAAGGAACTACATATACATTCACCTCTTTCTTCTAAAGGATTCCATTCAACCCAACCAAGACGTTCTTCACCCCTTACCAAGAGTTCTGCTACAGTGTCGAAATCTTGGTCTGTCCGTCCGTACAGATAGCCTGCGGCACTGTTGCGGGAGAAAAATGTGATGTGTAGGTGGGGAGTCGACAAAGGCGGGCTGCGTGCGTCCCTTTTCCTCTCGGTCCTAAGTCCCCAAATAAACCACACTTGTGAGAATCGACAACAAGCATGCATGCCTTGGTGACAGCTAGTACCTTAGGTCAAAAGACTTGTGAATTGGAGTCACTTCCATCTCGTTAAGGTTGAAGAGTCTTCTCCCACCCTACACGCCTTGTCGCGAGAATGGGCGGTGGAAAAGGGGTTCTGTTAAATACCCACTGTCTAGCGTTTGAGAGGGAGTCAGTAGCTCTGAGGTTTTATAGCCGAGAGTGACCTTACGTCTCTTCCATTACCGAGGTTCTTTCGTGAATCACTCTATGAACCACGCTATCTGCCACATTACCATCTACCATATCTACCATATCCCCCATATACACCGCACCCCCCCTCCCCCTATATATTAATTTTTTGTAGAGGTACTATATGTAAAGGTTTTATATACCAGTATTTGAGGTTTTTGATCCATCCGGAGTTATATTTAATAGGCGGCCATGAGTAACGTTAGAGTTTCCGCGCCTTAGTCGGCTCGAATTACTTTTGGAGGGCTATATTATCGGACGGTTTAAAGGTATAACTTTATAACAGCTATACAATACTATAAATACACTCTAGCCAATGCTAATTAGACTATTATAGTGTGGTGGGCATACAAACTGACTGAAAGTCGGAAAAATCTACAGTATTTGCATAACCCGTCACTACTCGTATCAGCCACCATATTGGCTGCAGATCCGACATCAATCGCCGTCACACATCCCTCACGTTGGCTTTCACGGTTCTAACTCACGGCGAGCACCTTGCCATATCCTGGATCAAGATTTCCTTCGTCACCGGAAAGGTGGATATACACCAATACAGGAACTACTTCTCACATGGCTGGTCTGCCAGACTGTTACAATGACCGTCTCACACGCACCGTACGTCTTCACCCCTCCTCTCACCCATCGAATTAAATCGACTAAGAAACATTAATGTGGAGTCAGATTCATGGCCACTATAGACACAGTTCTGTCACTCGATATTGGGCAATGAACGCTAGGCAGCAGAGGGCAAGCTAAATTCATGATGTGATAACCAATCTTTGGTTATTTTTTTAACCACCCTTTCTCTTCTGGCTGGTACTTATAGGCAGATACACTCCGCCGATGTTTCTCTTGTGATTCACCAAAATCCAAACCAGAGTATATATGAGTTAAGAATCCTAGGAGTTAGTAGAGAGCAAAACTCTACAATAGTGAGCCGAATCCTACTCGTCTAACTTTGCTATCAGTATTCGGTCTGGCACTTCAAGTTATCATGGCAGCTTCACCTCATCTAAGTGAAATGATACAAATATCCGCAGGAATCATAGTAGTGATAGCGATCATGTTGGCTTTCGACGTCGTTCGATATGTACATAGAACTCCAGGCCTGCCGATTCTCACTACTCGAGTCAAAAGGCCTGATCACTGAGGGTGATACGATGCAGGAACTACCAAGCTCATATTCCCATGATGGTGGGAGCCACTGGTGACCATGAAGTGAAGGTGGACCTCGAAAACAGGGGTCTAGTCGACAACAACATCAAGCTCCTATTTGTACCTGAAAACCGTGAATGTGTAAAGCTAGACGTGGATGTTCGTATTGGATTCGGTGAGTGACTACTATAGCCGTCGAACTCACGACGTGCTGTTGGAAAACTATTACGTCTTTCTCTAGTTGAAACTCTACGTGGGGGACGGCAATTGAATTGATGTTGAACCCGACGCATAAACCTCAGTATTTGAAGCTGCGATATACCCCTCCTATTTTTGACCCGGAATTGTTCTACTTGAAGGGTGTAAGAAATCCCCATGTTAAGTTGAGTATGAAACAGATGTTTCGTAGATCTCTTTCCCACTAGGAAAGCTGGAGCAATCAGCTTGCAGTATTTTGCGTGAGGGTGATGCTGATGGAGGCTTCCTTTGGTCAAAATAGCCCCCGCGGCCTTGTAAAAGGGGACAAGTCAAGGTAATGGCAGGATTCTGCGTACATAGCAGGCCCGGGCCACGGACACTCTGCGCGTCCCTATCTCGTAATAACCCATCGGGGATAGGAGAACATAGATCTCCTCCCAACCTTTAAAATAGTTCGGCATCCTTAATAGCCTGGAAAAACGAAAGATTGTTGGTGTCGCGCGAGTTGCCTTACTCTCTTCCCAAGGAAAAGGAAGAAGGGAATTGTGGGCCTTGAGACGAGAAATCGAAGGTCAACCCTCTCGAAATTATCGTTGCATTACTCCAAAGTTATCATACACAGTTCGCAGCCGCGATCTTCAAGAACGAACATCTCGGCGATCTCTGAGAGGGCGATTAAGAGATCAGTGAAAGATTATATCTGGTGAAGATAGGGTCACCAGGGTCTGACAAAAGTCGCGCACTAGCCGTAGATTAGCCGAACGTAAACAAATCTCCATTTTGTAAAGTAAACAACTAACTTCTAACACAGTTATAGCTGTCAAAACACGATCTAATCGGGCCTAAATGCCGCCATCTAGTAGATATAATGTCGGAGAACGTACATCTCGTAAGAGGGTCCGATTCTTTGATGTATGGGACCACAGATCTCTAACGTGTACACTCCGGTCGCTTGAACGAGAATTCCACCTTACCCACCTGAACGGCCGGCGCTAGCTTGACTAACGAGAGTTATTACACTCCCCCGAATATAATCGAACTCGGAAGTTATTAAAAAACATGAGTAGACCTACAAAGGTTTCTGTAGAGACCTGTAGGATGCTTGTATCACCATCCTAAAATCCTATTCGAGATTAGTAATATGAGGCTTAACTATAGTACCATAAGATCCCCGTCTTAACACGTACATTACAAAGGAGACTTAAAGCCTGTACTAAAGGAGGGTAGCACTATAAGATGGTATATGTTAAGAAGAAAATCTCCTAGAAAAACTAAGGTGAACGTATTTATTATAGCGCTACGCATTTATAATATATAGTTCACAACTATTAGTAATTTGTCTTCTTTACAGATGAGGTACATTGTGATCCTTCTGCCCAAGCACAGGGTTACATCCTCCGAGAGTAAGGGACACGTTTAGACCTAGAGAATATATAATAACAGGGAGAACTTAAAGGTATAAAACTCCATATTGCAGCATGGGTTAATTAGTGGGGGAAGGCCGAGAAGTTAGAGTTCTATAATGATGAGGAGAGCTACACTGAGAAGCCTACCAAGCCTCCAAAGCCTAGACGACGTCCTACGACTGAAACATTAGAGGAATATAACTTAAGAGTTGAAGAATAGGAAGCTTCTATTGGCCATGAGAAGGAGGTTAAACCTAAGGGGAATGTAGTGACACAGAAGTATTATGTGGAACGCTTACTCCCTCTTTACGTTAGGGCCATCTAGGAAGCTAGATTAAGGCCTAATGGAGAGCTTAAGCCATGGATATTTTAGGAAGACGGTGATCTAAGCCATGGTAAGAGAAAGAGAGGGTTAGCACAAATATATCTTGAAAAGAATTGGATTTCTGTCCTTAGGCACCCCAGTCTCCTGATTTAAATCCCATGAAAGGAATATGGAATATATTAAAGTAGAGAGTTAGGAAGAGATTGTGGCATACTTTAGAGGAGTATAAGGCTTGTTTACAAGATAAGTGGGATAAGATTACTTTGGAGGAGATTAGGGCCCGAATTAGAGAGATGCCAGCGTTGTAGACAAGTAGTAGACTCCAGAGGTCTCCTAGTTAAGTCAGATTTATGGTAGATAGATTATTTTTATAATTCAGCTTTATTATAGCCAAATAGGTGGTTTCGGCTAAATTCCGGCTGGTACGCGACTTTTGTCAGACCCTGGTGGGTGCAACGGGTGGTCTCCGGTGCTTAAGTAATCCAAGATCAAGTCGTAATTATCTAAACATAACCCTTCCAAAGGCGAAGCTAGCGCGTGGCTTAGAAATTTAGTGGATTTGTAGGAATATGAGTTGATTACATAACCATATTATTATCATTCATTTAGACTTAATTTCTTTGATAGTATTGTGACTGAGTGTTATAGAGATTTGGTCGACTTGTGACAAGACGAGATGATTGTGTTATAGATTCTCATCATTCTTCAAGACCACTTAATTTAAAACATCAGACAGGGAGTCCTGCGAGCGGCCAACACTTTTAAGGGTCTGCGAGGAGATGGCAAGACATCGTCTCTTGATCATCTCTCGTTTTCGAAACTCCGGTCTTACGAGAGGCCTTCTCTGGGCATAGCTTATGGTGACTAATATTGTAGAGATAGCAAGCAAGACGTTCAGATCAGTGTTAATGATTCGTCTATTGGAATTCCAGACGACACAACCTCAGAACCCCCCCCTCGATTTTTAAAGAACAAGCTCAACTGAATACCAAGTGTTACCTGTGACTACCATTGTAGTAAACGGGTGATCGGTATCCCGAGCCAACCTCACCATTTTCAGCAACTGAGGTTACTGACAAGCATTATATATGTAGATGAGACATGGCTAAAATAGCATATTTGTATCATACATGTAGTAGTCTCAAGTTTACAGAGCCAAAGTGAGATGTAGAATTCCAAACACGGCGAATAACCGTCTAAATGAAGTTATTCCCATGATCTAGATATGGGGCTGTCCCTAATGCACCGAGCGCCTAATGCATGGAGTCACGATATCGGATGTAATTTGACAAACGCCGGAAGATGACCTTGCCATAGACGCCGCCGCTGTGCGCCTATCCCAGCAAGCAAATACTTTAGTAAATCAAACCAGTTATGCTCGATGTCTCCTTTCTCTGTAACCCTCATCTTCATCGTCGCTCGCCAACAAAGCCCGTGCTTCTTGAGGAGTCGTTGTTCCGCTCTCTTCGGCACGTCGTCCTTCAATGACTTCTGCTAGCTTGATGCCTTCTTCTCTCCCACGATCGACATCGACGAAATATAGGATTGGCGCAGGAAGACCAACAAGCACAGCCAGGAACCAGAATGCAGGACGAATGCTTCCGGTATGGTCAACGATTGCTCCTACGATTGCGGGCCCAAAGATACTCGATCCTTTGTCTGTTATAGCGTAGAGAGCGTAGAAGGCAGCTTCTGATCCGGGAGGTATGAGCTCGCCATAAAGAGAACGGCAGTAACTACTCAAGCCGCCAAGCACAAGACCATACACGAATCCTAAAGGATACATCTCCCATGGCTGCTGGAGGCCGATAACACCCCAATTTTTGACACATGGAATATAAGCCAACAGTCCATAAAGTGGGATGATTTCAAATAAGCAGATACAAGCCATGATCGTTTGATGAGGCCTCAATCCAAGCGCCCGTGACACGGCGGCCCAGGAGAAAGCTCCGATGACCCCTGCCGTTGTTGCGATGACATTAATGAGTCCTAAAGCCGCTGGTTGCATGTTCAAGGTGGTTTTCGCATACAGAACTGCGGTCCCGGACACGGTAGCAATTGCGTCGGACAATAGAAACCAGGCTGCCAGAAACAAAACAATGTCTTTAAGGCGACGAGCAAGCTTTGCTGTGCGCCAAAGAGAGATCCACGCGTAGGTAAAGTACGCGAACCATGAGCGCGAAGATTTAGGGTCATGAGAATCCGTCGACAACAAAGGCGGTCCCGGCCGAGGACGTAACCATAGAGCAGCAGGAAATGTGAACACGAACCACCACGCTCCAACAAGAAAGAGTGCGAGACGCAGCGAAAGGGTCGAACTTCTCATCATATAGACAACAACAATACATACACACTGCAGAAATAAGCCGGCACTGTAGCCAACACCAATTCCGGTGGAGGATATTTGTGTCGAGAGTTGCAACTCGATAGACGTCAGATTCTTCGAAGGGTTAGGTGGGGTCGAATCTGATGAGGAGGACAAGTGGTCTAGTGTTGGTTCAATCGTATTTTCCTCTTCAGGGGGATTCAGAAGGCCCTCCGGTGGATCCTCTCTAAGGGCTGTGAATCCCAACTCTGGTGTAGCCTCCGGAGACGTATACTGGGCTTTTGGATGATGCCGGACCAGCAGAGGGAGAAACGAGTTCAACAAGACGAAGGTCGCTCCAAAGCATGTGTTTGAAACCATCGCCAGCAGAGCTCCCAGTAGGTATACTTGTGGAACAACAGCAAGGAACAGCATTGTCGCCGTGGCGCCAGCGAACGCAAAGAACAAAAGAAGCCGTTTCCTGTAGTTGCCATGATCCGCAGCGCAGCTTATCGAAACCACCAATACCGCTTGAAATAACACGCTTAGGGAGAAGGTGTACATGGCGAAACTAGCAGTATTAATTTGCATCCCCAAAAGATGAATTACGCAGGCTCCTTGGTCGTTCGCAGATTTAGGTAAACCGCCGGGGATATGTGATGAGCTCCCGCATGGCATTGTCGGGTCATCTTTGAGCACACCATTCTCGCGAGCGAGCTGTTCAAGAGTTATGGGGATGAAGGAGCCTATATAGGTTCGTTAGCGAATGTTATATGCTTTCTTCATGAGACTTCGGACGAATCGATGTGCGAGCGCAGGTCTTGGAGGTTGTAGGCCAAATGCCAGTGATGAAGGCAGACAGAAATATGCATTGGCAATATTTGGACCTCGGATGCCATATAGTGAGGATACATAACGGGACGACACTCACCCAGGCCGCATATCGCAAAGACTTCTGCGGAGAAGCCCATAGCATACCATCCCATCAACTCCTTTCTACTTGTCAGGCGCGTGTCCTCGCCCTCATACTGCGAGGGCTCGTCTCGGTACCCTAGACCTGGGCCCATACTCTCGTGGTCGGCCGAGCTGGAGCGCTCGTCATCTGCTTCGAAGGAAGAGGAATAGGAACGAGTCGAGCGTTTGGTGCTGTTGGTAGAATGCGCGCGTTGGTTGGGTTGCGGAGGATGTTGACGAGGAACCATCACCAACGCTGGCCTTGGGGTGGTGCTGTGTATGGCTATGGCTGAGGTGATACTGTGCCCGACACTTGGTTGGTTCGAGTCTCGCGAATCGCGACTGCAACCATTGTCTGGATGACGGTTATTCGTTACGACTACCGGGGCTCGCGAAGGCTCATCTGCGGCCTCAGGTGCATAGGACGCGACGAAGAATCGAGGATCAGGAGAGCGAGAGCGAGAGCGATGAGGGTAATTTGACGGCGATATCGAGATGACCGGATTATGTTCACTCTTGGATGGAGAGAAGATGTGTTGGAGTTGAACATGAGGCCGGAGAGGTGTTCGACATCTGATAGCAAGTGGAGCCGGGGTCACGATTCACTCCTCCTTCTCCTCCTCTCCTCCTCTCCTCCTCAGCAAGCCGCACCTAGGCATAGAGACAGTTTCTGGGTTGAGACAAAGGGACGCAGCATTGCATCCTGCAGGCCTGCCTCCCCCTGCCGTAAAGTCCCATGACGATTCCACTTGTTATACATGATATATAATAACATCCCATGAACAGATAACCGCTATCGTATATTGTATACAGATTGAGGGAGTCTTTCGCGTCAAACGATCTGAAGAGATCAGCTGCTCTTTTAAAGAGGACTGCCCCGACAACTCAGGGGAGAACCATAGAACCATAGAGAAAAGAACGGAATAAGCACTTGCAGTTTCATCATAAAAAGAAATAGCGAGCAAACCTTTGATCTATATTTATAATAAAGTTGTGGCATCAGCTCCCCTTGCTCCAAAAGAAGCATTTCCCAAACAGGCTAGCCCCAAACACCATTCCCAATTAGGCTGGCGCCTCCAGAAGCGAATCACGTGATTATTTTAGATCGTCTTCCCGCCTCCAGCCCTGCAAAGCAGCCATGGAACCTCAGAGCCAGCGCCGCCGCCGTCCCTTTCAAGATTGAACCACATCATTGAAACCTACACCCCACAACACAACATCTTCCAACAAGCCACACGCACCAGCTTCACCCTCAGCATCGAATTCGCGCACGAGTCGAATTATCTCCGCTGGACACACTTCACCTCATATCAGTGGTCTCTCTCGGCGTAAGAGCGACGTACATCCGCCCGGACGCTACTGGCCATCCTTTCATGCAAGGTCGCGCTCTTCATTCTCAATCATAGATCAAGTCGCGCACCTATCGCAGTCTCTAGAGGCAGGATTCCTGTTGGCGGTGCTCGCGAGTAGCTACCGAGCACCTTCGCGCCGATGTTCTCTGTGTACGACGGTTAGCGCATGCTATCTTGCTTTTACGGCCTGCCGCTGAGTCTCACCACCTCTGCTCCCCTCATCATCAGCCAAGATAGAGTCGGCAGAGCGGAGAAGGTCTGGAGAGGAGGTAGCAGGGGGCGCGGAGAAGGGGTTGGAGAGGTCGGGTGGACTTGAGGAAGGAGGGAGCATGCCCGGCGTCATAATGGAGAACGGGAAGAGGAGCGGATCCCATACGAATCACGACAGAGATCAACGGTCGAACGGCATCAATGGCGCGGGATACGTTTCTGAAAAGGCTACGGACAAGGGCAAAGGTCGAGCAGAGACATTACAGAATGTGACCCCCGTCAGCCCTACAGTACCCAATGGCATCAACGGCGGATTCATGTCTAGCTCATCCCAGCGCGACGAAATCGAAGAGCTGGTTCCCAAGGCTCGAATGGGTCAGCTTCCACCGGAGATTGTCCATATCACAGAGGGATTTTTTCCCATCTCAAAATTGCTCGGTCGCCTTGCGCAAAAGACTCACAATGATTTGGTGAAAACAATTCAGGACTTAACGCAGATGCCCATGCCCCTCTCTGTGGCCGATGGAAATGGACCTCAAATATCGAGGGCCGATGACGATAGCAAGGATAATATGGACAAGAAGCTGAGGCTATTGAAGTTTGCCCAGGAATCACATACGGAATGGACGAAGGCTTTGGTAATGTCAGAATGGAGCCGGAGAAGCGAAGATGTTAGCAAGTTGATTGATATCAACAATCACTTGTACCATCAAATCTGCAAATACGGGCACACGATTCACGAGTTGAGCGAGCTCAAAAGAGGATTGGTCTACGCGCGATTACCGAACCCGGATCTGAAAACCGCTTTGCATGTTCTGACTACAGGCACCGCACCTTGGATGCCAGATGTGTGTATTCTCCTTCAATTTTTTTCTTTTTGATACTGACCAAACTAGCTTATGTACATTGAGCCACCGCCTCTGTCTCCGAAGGATATCCTAAAATCGCTTGAGAATATTAATACGCTTCTCTCAATACGGCTCAATTTGAACGATTACGATAATATTCCCTTCCATTTCAAGGAATACACCATCAATTCGGGACGAGTGACTTTCAAAGTCAAGGGGGAATTTGAGGTCGATTTGACGATAGCGGAGGAGAATCCAGAGGCTCAATTCTGGTTTATTGATTTCAGATTTCTTTTCTCACCAGCTGCATCTGACTTGGGCCACCTTCGCGCTCATATTGAAAACCGAGTCAACAGAGCTCTCGCCGAAGGAGGACTCTCAGATTGCTATCGATTCCTGCATGGGATGGTCCTAAATCACAAGATCAGCGAGTTCAGAAGACAAGCTGTGAGCTTATCGAGAGGGAAGTGGGTCGAAACACTGAAGGTGGAGTCACTCAACAGAGCGGTTTCCATGCAATATTGGGTTGATAGATATGGTCACGGCGGCCCCAAGAGTTGGCTCATCCTTGGAGTCCACAGCGGTAAACCGAAGTCTGGGGTTGCCCGACCGAAGGACACTCCTCGCCTCTTTGTTAGATGGTTCCTAGAGTCGAAAGAGGTCATTGGGGAGGACGTTGTGTTTGACACCGTCAATATATCAGCGGAATCCCTTCTTAAAACAGTTATCGCAAGCCACATCAAGCATATCTTGGTTTCGACATACTCCCAATTATCTGGGAAGCCGCTCTACACAACATTAGAAGCGGCTATTGCGCTCAAGCTATCTAATGATCAGCCATCGGAATCAGAGTTGAACGTCCAAATATCAAGCGATCGACAAATATCGCTTAAAATCGAACCGATCGCTGGCCGCTTCATCTATAGTCCTGCCTCTCGACTGGTTATGAATCATGAAAACAGATTAAACTATATGCCAGATCCAGCAACGAATGCGCACAAAGCAATCGATGACTTGCGTTATGATATAGTTGCTGATCACATTTCCACACGAGGCGCTAGTGTGGGTTGGGTAGGGGTTCAAAATCCGGGTCTAGAGAGAGATGACCTTCAAAAAGTAGTACCTAAGGGTACTGTGAAAGTCCTTTGGTTTAAGAGAAATGGATGGGTCAAAAATTGGTATCTGACGGCGTCTATTGGGTCGAGTGGGGAGAGCTGGCGAATGATCGAAACGTATGTTCTTGATGAAGATCTTTTTTTTTTGAACAACGCTAATCGTGTGTATAGCGCTGACCCTGTTGCACAACCTGCTGCCCCCCTCGCTCGGAAACCCGTGAAAAGTGCCCACTTGAAGATATCTAGTTCCTTCGACCTACCTATGAAGATCCTTACTCCATTGCCCACATATTCTTTCTTCACCACCCTCGAAATTTACGCAGCCGCTCTTATGTCGCACCATGCAAATCTCAAGTCACTGCATACCAGACGTGTTCCAAATATGCTCCATGAGAGCAAACACATGAGAGGCCTTATGAAGATACCTATTATATTTGCGCGAATATCAGATCTTGTCGAATGGCGCAACAAGGCCGCGAAAGATATGATCAAACTCAACTTTCAAGGTCTCGAAATCAAGCCAGGTCTAAATGAGGCCTCCCCCATGCCGCCGGTGGCCACGCTCAGTAACGGGATGCCAGTACTTGACGACAACGTGGTTATGATCACTGAAGCGCGAATAAGTATACGGCTCCCGTCTGCTCTCAAATATGCCAAGGAGAAGATCGACCGAGACGTCGCTTTCGAATTCCAGAGTAATTGTCTTGCACTACGCCTACGCAGCAAAATCGGCGAATCAGTAATACCGAATCTTGTCGAGCACACAACTCGCGTCTTCCGCTTGATTGAATTTATCAAGGTTCTTCAGGAGCATTCAGCATCACTCGAATGTCAACAGATCTCCTTAGGCAAGATAGCCTTTACATATGGTATGGTCGATGCCAACGGAAACAAAAATTCGAACTTGGCTAGGTCGTCGATGCAATACAAAGCTGTGATAGACTTTAGTGCTGCGGCCAACACCCTATCTCTTATTCTGGAGCGAGGCAATCCACATCTCCAGATCGCTGATTTCATGGAACAAGTATTGAATAGCAAGCAAGGACTGCGAGGTGTAGCTACACTACTACCTCTTACACTTCCTGTGCTTAATGGTTTGAATGCTGTTGAGTCAGCATGGGTCTCTGTATCCAAGGACGAAGGAGAGGTTTTCGTATTGGCTAGGGCGGCGGACTGGCACGAGATACGATATGCTGTCTTTACGGCCTCTAGAGATCCAAGCACACCTCCTCGGACTCGGAAAATCTTGTTTGAGATCAAGTTACGGGAGAGAAGTGGTGTGCCATGGTGGTCTCTGGAGAGGACAGATCAACGAGAACCTGATGACTTCGACGAAGCTTTGAAGCCAGTGTGGAATTCTTCTGGACCTGGATTTCAAGGTATGCGAGTTAGTGGAGTCGCACAAGGTCACGGTGTCGAGCAGCTTCTGAAAAAAGTGGACGATGCGGTACGGAATATGGTTATTTCTCAGAAGGCGTTAGGCTATCCTCCAAAGCCTCGACCGCAGGCTCCGATGCAAAGATTGCAACAACCCACGCCTAATTCAAGCCAGAGCCAAGGGCGAAAGAATCCTCTAAAAAGGGAGATCGTCGAGATCGACTAGGTGGTTAGCATGTAGCATTTACCGGTGGGGGAGCACACAAGCATAAATCGGCGTGGGCGGTTGGTTACGACGGTGTTTTTTTCGACAATTCGCTTTTTCCCAAGTTAGTCTAATCGACTCTCGCATGGCGTTGATGGGGGGCAATAGGACCAGATGTCCTAGGGATATCCTTTTTCGTACATTACGGCGTTGGGCGTGGAAATACGAGACCCACTGGGAGGTGGTTTTGTTAGCTAGTCCTTGGTCAGGTGTGGTTGACTCTGTTAAAAGGAAAGTTTTGCGCATTTCGTTGACCACGACAAGATGATAGCTAGTTAAGCAGCCATAGACGAAATAAAAATAATGAAATGACACTAATGTTTGATCGTGATTCGTTGAAAGTGATCAACCATAGGTATTTAATATACTCGGAAGAGGCAGTTGGCTAAACGAAGAATTTTTTTAAAGCACTAGATCCTTAAGTCTATAAGTGAAAGAGACAGGAATATCGGGACAAATTCGCACTAGAAAAAAGAGAGAAATCTAGGTGGTATACCTCCTCTGATTTCTAGCGAGTCTCTTATTATAGAATCGCGAGTTCTCCGAGAAGGTAGTAGTATACTTATTATATAGGCTAGAGCTTACTATCCAACTTCCAGAACCTTTTCGTCTCGTGTATGTCTCGAGCTATTCTCACGATTGTTTGAGCTTTTCGTCGAAAACTTTCGAGTTCTTTGCCTTGAAAATCGTACCTCCTTCTGCCTCGCACATCTGGAGCTTACAATAGGTTCTTCTAAATAGCGGTAACTAGTGTGACAAATTGTTCTTCTGAGAGGAGGTATTCGTACATAATTGTTAATTGAACGCAATTACTCTCGTTCACTGGAGCAGCGAAAATCTAAAACAAAATATAATAATATAGAAATGATAGCTAAAAAAATATAAAAAAAGAAGGCTTCTCGTTTACGATCCACTCGTTTACGAGAGAACGCAGGGAATTAAGCCTAACGCAAGGGGTCGAACTAACCTCGTAATAAACGTACCCCAAGTCATTAAGTTGATATATTTATATTTTGAAATAATATCCCACCACACATCAACCAACCGGGTTCTCCCGGCTATCCGAGGAGCTCCTGAAGCCCGGCTAGCTCAATCGGTAGAGCGTGAGACTCTTAACCTGATTAGGCATCTCAAGGCTGCGGGTTCGATCCCCGCGTTGGGCTCAATTCCCGACGCTCTCTAGTAAACTAGAAGCCTCTTTTTTTTTTATTTTTTTGAAGAGGTTCAGGAGTTGATTATTGAAGATTTTAGTGGTTAGGGATGACCGCATCTCGGGCGGCGAGGTGGAGCCGAGCATTTAAGCGCATGGTGGACACCAACTTTTTGAGTTAACTACAACAGGAACAATATACACACATAGCTCAAATCCGGACTGAAAGAATCATCAATTCTTCATCTAATACAGTCCACAAAAGGTGCAAGTGAATGACGAAGCTCTGATGTTGAAAAATGTACTAGCGTTGTCTTGTCTCGAAGCGTAGGGCCTAGAGTATTAATATTTATACCACCACCTCCCTGGCACGCTAGTCTTCAGCCACTATGTTGGCTTTTCCTTGTAGGTCGTTACGAGCGGCTCTTGTTTAAATTCCTGCATATACCACGGTTACATGTAGATGCTTGAGCTGCCGGCGAGTTATTGTAGAACCTTGCGAGGATAAATTGTCTTCATCAAGTCAAGAGGTTTGGCCTAATCCTGCTATGGTTTCCAGATATTCAAGCATATTCTTTGGCTTGAAATAGAGGGAGCAGTTTTGATATTTGAGAATGAGTTAACGGATAGTGGTATTCTCTACTCGTTTTAGAGAAGTCGATTTGGTCCAGTGAGTATGAGTCACATGCACTCTATCAAGATATTGAGTTTTTAACTCCCAGAAAGGAGAAATCGAGGAAGCCTGCAGTCAGGGGCTTCAACATGTTCTATGACTTAACCTGAGATGATATCTAATATTCTTGTCATAATTCATCAGAAGCGTTTCTTGGAACTTGACACGGCTTTTATTGTTTAATTTCATTAGCTAGAGGAAACGACTGTTCTTTTATGAGATAGGTGCCAGGTTTATGATTGTCCGTTAGGGTGCTCGCTGTGATGATGTACGTTATTCCAAGCATCTTTCTGAATGCTAGGCTAAGCACCCGACTAATAATATAATTCCACCGCTTCCAAGAATGTTGTACGGTTCCAATCTTCCAGATTAGAAAAGTAGAATCTCGAAGCTTCCTCAACTCGCGGACAGGTGTCATCGTACGAATTGCAAAACACACCACATCTGCAGAACTCATTCATCATGTTGTCAGAGACAAGCCTGATTGTAAGAGGACGGTCACCTATCAAACTTTCGAGAACCGAACTCAAATCGAAATTAACTGATAGACACGGATCGACGGCGGAGATTCGTCTATAGCTTAAAAGCTCCGTCTGTACAGATGCCCACAAACTTCCCAGGCTTTTATTCTTGCTAGAATAATTCCCCTGGGAAAATTTCCCCTCCTCGTGATATTCACAAAATGGGGGTAGAATATCATCGTCATTCTCAGCAATGTCCATTCTAGATGGTGTACTGGGATTCTGTGGTACCCATTCATCTTGTGACAATTTGAGCACGGCGCAAAATGCTCTCCACCCAGTTCTGTGCTATTGTGGCCACTCACCTACAGTTTCCGGAGTCACCTGTTGTGCAAGCTGCAGGGGAGTAGCTTCGGAGTGACTGCATTCTGTTCCGCTTTTGCCATTGAGCAGCGTAAGTGAAATATTAGCTGTCAATAGAGGATTTGCACCCCTCCCTAGAAGACAAAGAAGGCATGCTAACATTCCGAATAGATTTTCGCCTTCGCGTCCAAACTCTGCCAGGGTGATTGCTGTTATGACTAACGTGTGGAGTGGCTTTGGTTGCAACTTGGATCCACAAGATTCAGAAGGACAACGCTTGACAAAGATGCCGCTTGGTGTATTGATGTCCGGTGCCCAATGTGGGGTGAAGAGTGCTCCAATTCAGTGTGTTATAGCCTGTACCGAGGTGTGGCAGAACATATGCTTCCACTCGCTGGGTATGGTTGGATGTCCTTTGTGTTGAAGTATTCGCACACAGTCAGAATCCGCATCCCATCGACCGCAGGTGTCCACCTCCTCGCCAGAAAATCGATGCTCTTTTTTGAATGCTTCATCAACTAGATATGGAGGACAAGTACTGTGTGACTTGAGGATTGTAATCATGAGATTGTCGAGAACCGTGTGACCAAGGTGGTTTGTGTAGAGTCTTCGCACATGAATATGTCCAGAGTTTAAGTGATTCATGAGATTTCCAAATATGAGACAACAATCTTTTGCCCCATTTAGATAGCTTGCCGCAAGATGTAGTGGAAATAGGTTATCGAAAGAAAAGTTGGAAATATCGCGGATCTTCTCTAACATGTCAGTAACAAGCTCAATGTTACGCGCCATGATACTGAATCCAAATGCCTCTTCTAGTAATTGCTCTGGTGAACGCTTGACTGCTTTGATGATCTGACCTACCGAAATTGGAAGATCATCAATCCTGATTTCGCTAAAGTCATTTGTCTCCAGGTTCGACGCCAAAATGTCTACAAAATCGTTGATGGTTCTAGGCGAATCCTCTTGTCTCCAAGTAGTCTCATCTTCGGGATCTTCAATCACTCCTTTCGGGTCTGCCTTTGAATTGTATTCCACACCTCGGCAGTGAATGCTCCAAAGGCAGAGATCGTTTAGGTCTGGGAGGTGTGATTTACACTTTCTATCATGTTGCAGACCTGCAGCACTGGAATTTTCACCAAGCGAATTCATGTTCATGGAAAGAGTACTGGGTAGACTATGGTGACCCGGACTCAAAAAGTCGTTTGAGGCGTGATTTGTTGTGTTCCAAGATGGTGAACCATGTCCCCAGGTTCTCGCTGTCCCGAAGGAGAATAACCAGAATTTGTGCATCCAATCGGTAATAGCGCTGAAAATATTTCAACGGAATAATTGACTAGGAAGTCCAACCCTTACATTTGCTGATCGAGGTTCATTCCTTGAAATAACTCTGAGTGTCTTCCTTGAACGAAGAGGGCGGCGGCCCGTTGGGATTTGACACTCTCAGTCACGGAAAACACCTCATGTCGTGGAGAACGAGCATGGCCAGGGGACAGGATATTGATAGCTAACGGGGAAGCAATTGATTGCGGTGTTGCTACTTGCACGTCGCTGATAGGAGTATCCGCAGACACGCCGAGAATTTATATTTAGTAGATGCTTGTAATTTTAGACAAAATATGACCGGCAGCGTCGCTAAATGTCTTATCAAGGAGAGAATAATACAGGGTATTCTCTTCCCTCGATAGAACATTCCGATCAAGTCTCCTGGCTTCTTCATGGCAATATACTAGGTTGTTCTTGAAGATCTGGGGAGGCAAGAGACCGGTCATATACGACAAACAAACTCTCGTTGTCATAGGTAGCAATAGCACATACTTGGAGAAGGATGATCCAGCCTAGCATTCGACTTTAGAGTCTTCAGGACCTCAGCAGACATAGTCCAGTTCATGAATCTAGAAGAGTTTAATAAGCAAGTTCGTCAAGGGGATGGATAACTGAAGAACTTACACTTTATTCCCACACTGCAAAGCATGGCCGCTGAGATTCTCGATTGAAACAAAGTCATTGCTGAGTCTCAATTCCAGGTGTTGATCACGTCTACTTTACTCCTTCATATATCTTCTCACCTTATTGAGCGCATCGTCTTTGCCTTTTTGCAGCACCATGGAAGACTTTCCTTGTTGGGCCCGAGTCTCGAGAGTTTTGATAATTTTGTCCTTCTTCTTGGAAGGCAACGCTCTAGCTAAGTTCCAGATCTTGAATTGCCTTTTGTACTGAGGCTCCCTGTAGCGAGGACAATAATCAGTCTGATGCAACTTGTGCGGGGTGCAAACCTAGGAGATGTAATACTGACGAGGCATAGAACTGGGAATTGATCTTCATGATCTCCACAATTTCTTTGAGCTTTTTGTTCTCCCCGATGTACAATCCGACAATCACCTCCCTCAGAAGATCCCATCTTTCGTTATACGGGACGCTGAGATTTGCTGTCGAGGAACTAGCAATGTCGTCCATGTTGGAAGATTTTGAATGATGTTCGAATACTCGAGATATGAGGAGAGAGAACCGCTTTAAGAGTTCCGACGTCCAAAGCTATGCGGTGTGTCGACCAGCGGAAGAAACAAGAAGAAGGCAACAAGGCAAACACCTCACAAGCCGGGCGTCAAGGAAATTTTTGTTGTCAAGCACTGCAAAGCCAATCAAAAGAAGTTCATGCAAGTCTCAGGAACGCAGGAATTCTGGAAGCATGATGATGATCCGATACTACGTATTGGCTAAACAAAGGTCATCTATCCAATGAGACCCAAGTCGCAAGACTCGTCTCCAAGCGAGAACTCCACCACTTGTCGTACAATGGTAATGCCCATGAGCAAAAAAATACATTGGACCAACGAAATCTCTGAGAATCCATGTCGGCCCTCAAATCACCCAGTTCTACTCAGCGAAATTGAACGGGAAGTATGGCCAGCCCCAGGGTTTGATATGATCTCATTGGGGTGTTTTGACGCAGGAGAGTGATTTGCTGGAGTGTTGTCTGATGTGTTCATCATCTAATGATGGGTGAAGGGGTCCTCCTGCAAGTTGTGCATGGGAAGTGAACTTAGCACCGATACAAAAGTTATCCGTCCATTTAGAGAGATGCCTAGAGGGTTGGGAAAGGCCATCCTGTCAGGCTGTATACGCAATTCGACCCATATTAACTCTCCTATCGAACAGTTTTTTGAGCAGATATGCTCGCTCCCCTGTTCGTATTTCGCCTCCTTGCCAGTTCTTCTATCGAAGGAACGCTACCTTCGGGGCGTGCTATGTAGGAAGACCACTCTCCCAGATTTCTACATCGTACACCGGGGAAGTACTTAAGTGACACCTCTCACTCGAGAAAAGGTAGCACCTCTCAATCTTCTTTCAACCCTTCACTTGTACTAGTAACTTATATCATTTTGGCACTTGATCCTTCATCACCTCGAAGCAAGCTGAGAAGTACTAGATCGTGACAAGATGGGTTCAAAAACAAAAAAGACGTAAGAATTGTCATGCCTGTACACTCTTCCATTTGACCTTGAAAGTCAACTAACTCCTGAAGCTACAGTCAACAGAGGTCCTCTACTCACACGAAACACCCCAAGCATTCCACGAACACTCCTCTTTCGAAGGACAGACAAGACACCACAATTTCAGGAATGGCACAGGCATCCTCAGCAGGCTACTCGCCTTCCTCTCCACCTCATCGGGCCGTGGATACACCATCAGAAACATTGCCTCACATCGACATACACAGCCAACACCAAAACCAAGTTCAAATTGATCTCCTTGGTATTGGGTCTTGGATCGATCCAAACCAGGACCTTCAAAACTACCAGCCATTGTTCAATGACTCCATGGATCACAGAAGTGGAACTATCTGCCCCTATCATGGTTCGATGCTTGGTTCAGAGCATCAGTTGAAACCAACGGACGACTGGCTACAATATCACGCATTTGAACAAGAAAAGTTGACTCCGAACTTGGGGGGTCAATCAAGTCTCGCTTGTACTTGCCTTGGAGAAGGAAAGGCCATAGCCTAGTGACTGGGATCATGACAAGTTGGCACATTGGAACAATGGTTGAATTTTAGTTCGATACACTATGATGAGCTAAACGAAGAGAATTGTCATTGTCTTACCGCGTGAAGGTCGATATGTGAGAGTCGATATCGCTTTCTGTATGGACACCTAAATAATCTCGTGCTGGATTTATTTTATCCCAGTGAAATAACTCGCACCTTCGTGATGAAGAGATCAGGTACCGTCGAATGTGATGAGACTATCGAGCCATGTTTCCTTTGCTCAGGTGGCCACGAGGCCCTGTGCTCTTGCTGGCTGCTAAACATAAGCCTGGCGCTTCTCCTTCATGTCAAAGAATAAGGCGTGAGTCCCTGGAAAATCACAAGACCGAATATCACAAGTTGAGCTGAACGATCTATCCTGTGGTGGTTGCCTCTACTCTCGTAAGGCTCCATGGTAGTTAGCCGGGTTTCCGAATCTCAGTGGATAGCCGTGGTATGTACATGTGTAGGCTCTAGCATCACCGGTGGGTTTATTCAACCACGGTAGTACGCTCTTTAATGTATCTTTCAGGGTTGCCCGGTGCCACCTAGTAAAATCTATTCTACCTCGGAGCTTCGTCGTTCAACTCTTCCTTGTATGACCTTTAAAAAAAATCAAACAGCTTGGACCCAAATGTTAGGCTTCTAAGACGTACCAAAATACCACTCTCCTCCAGACTCTTCCTATTCACTGCGATTGTTCTGCGTGGCCCGAGAGATTAAAAGGGTTTGAACGATGATGTAATGAGAGATGTGCGATTTAAAACAATACCGCGCTATATCATCCGAACTCTTTTCATCCGAAAGCATTGTTTTAAGAAGTAAAGATTGCCCAGAGAAGCGTACGAAGAATGACCAGACAATGACCATTGCAATGTATCACGAAATACACCTGCGCTCTTCGCGTTAGTCCCCGATTTACCTACGAGTGTTCTAACGCTTTTAACACATTATATCAATGCTACAGACGATAAGTAACCACCTAGTCTCTTCAATTTGAGTATCACAGTGATTTTATGCAGGAAGACATGACTCATCTCATGGCTGAAGATATCTTTTGTGAAGTGCAGCTATCAAGCAATGAATGATTCATGGTATCTCGTTATTCATTACATCTTTCGTTCCCCCCCACAATTCACCTTATCTACAGAAATTCGCAAAGTCCCTCACGCCTTCGCCATTGGCGAAGACGCACCTTCAGCTACCTGTCCAGCACTCAGTCTCTTCTTGCTGACCAGTCTCAAACCCGCGACAAGCATGATCAAAGCCTCCAGGCCGAAGATCACAGCCAAAGTGACGAAAGCTCCGATCACACCAGCAACAGCCTTCGATATTCCCCCACCGGACGGAGAGGACGTAGGCGAAGCACTTGTGGGAGAGCCAGATGTGGTGGCATCGGCACTGGCGCACACCCCGGTTGAATTTCCGCACTTCGAGCACCATGTGACTTGGCTTCCGATAGCGAACTTATCCATTTGCTCAGTGAAAGTCTTCCATGGTAACACGGCTTCACTCTGTCCAAAAAGTGGGTATGCGGTGAGTTGATTCTCAGAGGCAGAGCCATTAGAAAAGAGGAAGCGGACGGAGATGTCATCGACACTTGGGTAGGAGGTGTTGGAGACAGTTGCATTTGTGACGAGCTCGAAGGTCATGGAGGATGCGTAGTCGACCACGCCAGTGAAGTTCTCTGAGACCTTAGGGAGTTGCGCAAGTCCGAAGAAAGAGAGGAAGGAAGCATATGCGCCGAATTGGATGGCGACTGGCACCTTGGAATTTCCGGTAATGGTTGCGTTGAGGTTTTCTACGATTTGTGCCTAAGAAAATCCGTGAGCATACTATAACGTGACCTGCATTTATAGCTTTCTACTAACTGCTAGAGTACTACCCGCAATAGCTCGAATGGAATCGCTTTCGTTGTAAGCAAGATTGAACTCGTGGACATCTGCAACCGTATGAGTCAGTCATTGTAGGTTCCCAAAATTAATCATGACAAGAGAGAAAATCGAGAACACGACAGCAAGGTATCCGTCGATTATTTTTGTTCGAATCTTGCTTATCGGATCAGAGGGTCACGTACCTGCTAATGTCTGGAGCTGGAACAGAGTCTCTTGGGTGAGGAGATCATCTGATGGGATACTCGAACTCTGATTGTGGATCACCGATACATGAACAAAGTCATAAACTAGAATGATAGGTCAGTAATTACAACATCAAAAGAACCTAGTATATGCGAGTATATGCGTACCTGAGTAAGCGTTCTTGAACGTGTTTGTAGCACTAGTGAAAGTTCCATTGACAACTGGCTGAATACTCCTATAGAAATCCGCAGTTGAATTCAACTTGGCAAGATATGGCTCGGAGAAGAAGTAGTTGTTAGAGCTGACAATAGCATTGCCGCATCCACTTGATCCTACACGAATACCATTAGCATCTAAAATGATGCAAGGATTGAATATGCATCGAATATACCTTGCAACCAAGCAGTATTCTCTGAATTCGCAGACGAGGATGCGCTCGCAAGAGAATTTACAGGAATGAGCTGGTAACCACCCAATGGTGTCTCAACCTCACTTCCATTTCCTAATTTCTGTGTGCCCAATGTGGCCCCCACGGGTGGATACAGACCTTGCAAGAATCCCGATGCGGAGTTCTGCAACACGGTATCGACAGGAGCCTCCACGTTCAATTGAGAGGTTTTGACGACATCGGTGCTCAACCCATAAATCTTGGACGATGCGTCGGAGGAGACATAACGATCGCGGTAAAAGCTACCGCTCTCGTGAACCTGGACATAGCCTAGATCCGTGAGCGTGGTTGGGGCATAGGATTTTGTTGTGCGATCGCCGTGACGGTGGAAGATGAAGACTCCTAGGACGGTCTCTTCGGCCTGGATGAGGGGTAGCAAGGAAGCGAGGAGGAGATTCGTGGTGAGCATCTTGATTGACTTATATCACTGAGAAGACTTTGATCTAGACAAGAAGGGTCAGGTGAGACAAGCCCAATTGAGTTTGAAGATACAAAAACTAAAAGTTCCGTGAGCTTGGAAGTCGAAGGAGGAGGGGCTTGCTCAAAGTTTATCAAGTCGCTGATGTTACCATGGGCTTATCTGCAAAAAGCTTCTGAGGAGGCTCATCGAAGGGTGGGGTGGGTAGTTGTGCCTTGCTTTTCCAACCAACAGCTCTCCTAGCCAATCGTATTTTCAGTAGGCCAACAGAGATCTCCGGGGACCGGGCGAGAATCAGAATTGTTGTCTCGTAAGTGGAGGATAGGCAGAGTGACGCTCTATTGGTTGACTTGGCATCCATACCCACTACTTCGAGCGAATAGGCGCCCCTTTTCAACCCATGGTTCGACCCCTTGCCCGATAGATGATAAACGTCTACCTCCGTAGGGAAAACCCAAAGTTCTGATGTATGGTAGTAGTACTAGAATAGGGGTACATATAGCGGAATAGTACAAATACATTCCGCCTTCGGCAACTTTGGTGCAAAGGTCAGATTCTCTTTGAAGCATCCCTATGTCTGAGGAGGGGAAACGTAGTACAAACAGCGGAATAGTACAAATGCATTCCGCCTTCGGCAACTTTGGCGCAGAGGTCAGATTCTCTTTGAAGCATCCCTATGTCTGAGGATTGTAGCAGTACCAGAATCGGGGTACAAATAGCGGAATAGTACAAATGCATTCCGCCTTCGGCAACTTTGGTGCAGAGGTCAGATTCTCTTTGAAGTGCGCCCCTATTTCTACCCCTTGCCCGATAATAATGTTGTTTTTAACGAGATGATTTAGCTTCCAGGGAAAACTCCAAGTCCCGATGTAAAAGACACTTCGAGCCTCAAACTCTCGAGACCCATTTGCAGCAACCCTCCCCATTCTGAAGTATTCAACATCATCATGGCTTGAGAAACTAAGACCTGACCTCGGGTACACGTGAGTCACTCTCCGAAACTGCAGATTGGAACGAGACAAGCAAGTAGAAAGCGCATATTAACATTTTGAATTCAAAGGCTCGTCAATCATTACATCCTTCCGAGCCATACTTGAGCACTTCAAGCAGGTCTACATCATAGAGGGTATCTCAAACAAAACGCCACCAACCCGCTCCAAACATTAGCAAAGCATCTTATACGTCCTCTTCCATCGAGGCCAAGCTGCTTGTTCTGCCTTTTCCTGTGCAACAAGAGCAGGGAGGTTGAGCTCACGCCTACCCGTTACAAGATCCATATCCTTGCACTTCATGAAAGGCGTCTTGTACCAGATCTTGTAGCCTAGGTAATATAAGGCGACGATAGGAACACCAAGGTAGGCTAAGAAGAAGCTCTCTGCTTGACCCTTGGATCCTTTGTTCCCATAAGCCACGGGCCACGCTCCGACCCAGAATTGGGCAATGAGAATTGAGACGTTGAAGATGAAGCCAATCCAAGATCCAATCACCCCTGGTTGTGAAACGAAGGCCAATTCATCGAGGGTATGGCCTTGCACTTTCCAGGCTTGCCGGAATCGGATATGGGCGAGACAGATGGATCCCCAGGTGAAAATCGAAGAAAGACCTGATAACGCTAGCATCCACTCTAGCACATCCCCAGACTTGCCCGAATCGGCTGCATAAGCGATAAAGCCTAGAGTAGAAGCGAAAGCAATCGCAACAATAGGACGACCCTTTCGATCGATGTACGCGAAGATCCTTGGGGCTTGAGCCTGATCCGCAAGCGCAGCAAGTGTTCGTGAGGACCCAAAAATCGACGAGTTGCCCACAGATAACACCGCGATAAGAATTACCAGATTCATGAGTGAAGGCAAAACCTCAATGCCCGCGTTTTGAATAGAGATCACGAACGGGGACGCTGCGGCGTTTGCGCTACCACGAGTAAGAAGCCGTGGGTCATCATATGGCACCAGCAGCCCAACGACAGTCAGCGACAAGATGTAGAACAGGCTGATACGCCAAAAGACTTGTTTGATGGCGGTTGGGAGTGACTTTCGAGGATTCGCTGTTTCAGCGGCGGCGAGACCAACCAATTCCGTGCCTGCGAAGGCGAAGGCAGCTGTGACGAAGACGCTGCAAAGGCCTTTGAACCCATTATGGAAAGCACCAGGTTTACGCCAGTGCATAGATCCAATATAACCAGAATCTGGTCCGCCTCCACAATTTATGACCACACCGAGTAGGCTGTCATCATCAGCGTAAGTCCGCATGCCCTGTTCCTGACTAGACTTACATGTATCCGATCACCGCAACAACCTTGACAATGGCAAACATAAATTCCGCCTCACCATAACCTTTGACGCCAAATAGATTTATGGTTATTATGACGAACAGAAATACGGTGACGAAGATAGCATGATGGTATTTCCCAGTACTATCCCAAAAATTGATCGTGATAGATGCTGCTATGATCTCGAGAGGCAGGACGACAAGCCATTGCATAGCATAGTTCTGAAGAGGTTAGTCCAATTCTCAAAGTTCGGAGATCTATCATACCCAGCCCATCGCAAATCCCCAAGCCGGGTCCAGAAATCGAGTCGAGTATGCTGAGAACGACCCAGCCACAGGGAACAGAACGGCCATTTCGCCAAGAGCATGCATTGTGCAATACAACATGACCCCGATCAGAGAGAAACATATCAGCAATGAAGCTGGTCCCCCTGCTTCAAGCGATTTCCCCGAGGCGACAAAGAGACCGGTACCTGTATCGGTGAGCTTCTCCCTACGGCATGGCGGGAAAATTGCCTACCAATAGAACCACCAATTGCTATCATCTGCAGATGTCGACCCTTCAACTGTCGTGCCAAAGGAGAATTCGCTGTCGCTAGAGCCGCATTGTCTGGATCGAAGACTCTCCCATTGGCACCTACAACCCCTCTTGGTGTCACACTGAGCGTAGGATCGCGCTTGAAGCTTTCGAATAGTCGACGCGGCAAACTCTGCCTGAACTCAACGGCCTCCTCATAGCTTGGCTCGCCCGCACTGTGCGCGCTGTACATGGGCGAAGGAATCGTATCCCTCGAGTACTGGCTGCCCTTTTCCACATCGTTCATCATTGTGATCGCTCCTCCTCCGGCTGAGGGTATTTCGACGGCTCGCGGGCAATGTTCGATCCCCGGCGGATGTAAGAGGCGTGGACACCGTCGGCGTTGTCGCAATCAGGCTGTGGTTGCGATCGGAAACAAGACCCGAAGGCTACCGTGAGGGTAATGTGCGTAAGTTCTTGTGGTCGTATACGAAGATGGTCGAGTCATCCGGTCGACATGTTGCAGCGAAGCTGTAAAGGTGCGGTGAGGCGTAGAAGAACGAAGGACTGGTACGGAGTACTGTACGTAGGACTCGGTACGGGACGTGGAGATACGGCTGGAGGCGTGATTTAGTGGAGGGAGGGTCCTTATCATGACTTCGCAGCATGAAGGAGGCTAGACTAGGTAATTGGGACTGGGCGAGCTGGGGGTCTTCAGGTAACATTTCCCCCACACCAAAATAGAAAAGCAGGAGAAAGTGGCAAGAGTGGATCCCACACGCATAGAAAACGAGTTTCTGGGATTGCGGAACCATTACGGAGGTAATATGCATGCATCTTTGTACTGTACGATGCCCGAGACTGTGCTCGATGTTTGGAGGGAAATTCATACGGAGTACGGAGTACATCATCATACATGTCTACAACGTAGCAGGGAGAATTAGCGAGGCGAGAAAGGCCGGGTTTGTCTGATCTTCATGGTCGGAAGTGTCAACGTCTATCACTTGGCGTAGCGCCCGTCAAGCTGTCAACGTTTCACTTGCTCGCGTGCCTCCAACGTGCTTACGACGTCACAATGCTTTGTTCCCCAGCCCCTTCCCCCAAATAAAGGCTATTCAGTAGATCCAGTAGCAAGTATTTAGGGGAAGGGGGGCGGATTGCAAGCCATTCTGTGTCTGAGAATTTATATAGTTACGAGTTACGAGTTACGAGACAGCTAAACGTCTTCTACTTCGTAGTACTCGGCTCGCCTCGTGATATGAGCTTTGTCATATACTCGGGATAAGCAAAACGACTTCCTAAGTAAAATGGCTTGTTTCGGCGATAGCTTCGGAAATAATTTTATACTAGAATCACTATACTAAAATCATACTAAACTCTAACATTTAGTAAGGAATAATTAAATTTGACAGAATACTCGACTGTTCCGTGATGTTAAGATTATTACTATAATCTATAAGTGTATTATATCCGAGGATATGACCGAAACAAATTATTATACCTTGGAAGCCGTTTTACTTATACACCAAGCCCGCGCTTACATGGCTATATAAATTCTTTCGTTCACTATTTTCTCCAGTCAGAACAGCTGATCGGGATATAAATCGGATTACCCTAGCGGATGGTACGCTATAGCAGCCTATCGTCATCCGACTGTCAGGGAACGGAGGGGCCCCTTATCCAACTAGGTTCCCGACCTGTGACCCCAGGTAATAGGCTAATAATAAGATGTAGGACCAAAAGGTCTGAACTTTTTGATTTTTGATTTTTGCTCTCCCCGAATGAAAGTAAAAGGCAACGACAGTAATACTCGGGATAAGTAAAATGGCTTCCTGTTTCGGCGATAGCTTTAAATATAATACGTATATAGTTTATAGTAATAATCTTAGTATCACCGAATAGTCGAACTTTATAGGATTCTATCAAATTTAATTATTTCTTACTAAATGTTAGAGTTTAGTATGATTTCAGGATAGTATAATATTATTTCCGAAACTATTGCCGAAACAAGCCATTTTACTTAGGAAGCCGTGACAAAAAGACTAGTGGCGCTGTAAGGACAGACCAGCTCTCCAATAGCTACTCTCAAACTCCGTAGTTTTGGTGATATAATACATCCCATTCATGAGTCCTTTCTTTTCATTATGTACAAGTAAATGCTTTTGTCTAGGCGCTGTTACGATGAGCTTTCGGCCTCGGCTACCGTCTTCGTTTTCACTCTGGGCTCCTCCTTTGCTAGTGGATCAGGTATGATCTTTCCATCTTTGTCCCTCGGCTTTCGCTTCCATCCAGTCTTGAAAAGCTGACCAAGTTGGAATCGAGGGAAGATATGTGCTTCCGTGTTGATGACTACCTTATCAAGCGGGATCAGATCATTAGGAGAGAAGAGGAGGTACAAGTACTTCAATGTCTCCGCCTGTTTTATAGTCAGTTGCGGTGTTGCCTTCAAGTTCGAGAGGAGGAAATGCTTACGAGCCAGAAACTTTCCATGTTGTCCCGCGTAACTGGCGGTAGGACATTTGCATCCGACAAACTCGTAAACCCACCACCTTCTTCAACGGCTGTATGTTGAAGGAAAGACTTGAACATCTCCCATCCCCATTCCCTGTAAATCTCATCTCCAGTTATTCTCCACATGTAAAACAGACTCTCGACAGTCTCAGGCCGCTGCAGGTTGTGATTGTCTTGGGGCTTCAGAACGAAATCTGTCTTCCATTCTGCATCTTCGGCATCATCGAATTCAGCAGGAGACTTGTGTGGTGCCGACTCGGGAAGTGGTGGATCATCTATATTGAAATGTGCAATTTCAGGGGCAAGGCCAGTCGCCATGACTTTGTACATTCCCCAGCACGTTTTCGTGAGCTCTCGCGCAAGTTCCATTTCCTCGTCCTTCCTAGCATTCCAGGTCGAAAGCTTTCGTGCTTCCTTTTCAGGTATACCTCCCGTGGCGGCTAGTGCGATAGTGCCAGGCATGAAGCAAACGAGGTGGTCCATTTTAGGAGAGAGGGGTTGATGAAGACCATTAGGCCGTTCTGCCAGGACGGTAAATTTAGAGGGCGTCGAGTATGTAATGAGATGCTTTCGAACACCTGCAAGTGACTCGTCCCATAATTCCTCATAGATCGGCTCTTGTTTCGAGGTTTGAAGATACTGTTTGATTAGATATTCGTAGTATGAATCTCCTCGGCTGCCGAGTCTGATATTCTCTCCCCGGAACTCGCCACTGTGAGCATAAATGTAAATTGGAAGAAGTCCATCCTCTCTACCATTGTCATCAATGATTTTGATGACATTTTCAGCCTTTTCCCAATAGAGGGTTTCTCCTGTGATTTTCGTGAGATACTTGAGCTCGAGCTGTAACGTAGCAGCTTCTGCTGTAGAAGAGGCCCCTCCATCATCATGTGAAACAATACCCTTGGTCGTTTTGAGGTTGACACTGGCATAAGGAATGCCAGAGGGAGAGTCAAATGCGCCCATCAATCGATCCGCCAAATCTTTTGCCTTTTCAATATACAGATCCTCGCCAGGTCCCCCCTCATCGTCTTCAGTCAGGGGGGCCAATTCAGGGTACTCGTTGGACAAATAGTGAGCTGAAAGTAGCCCACCAAGCATCCTAATAGTCGTCTCGAATGTATTCACTTCTTGATCCTGTTCGTAGTCGAGTTTCTTGTCCAACCAATCTCGGGCGTGCGTCAATCGACTCGTTAAATTCATCAGCATCATGGTGTCGAGAGCGTCCACTATGATCCAGCCCATGCCTTTAGGTGTCATGTATCGTCCTTTCTTAGTAATTGGATGGAACTCGTCATAGCCTGCAATATATCACGTCAGTCGTTATCTCCACAAAGGCAACGGGATTTAGAATAGGTGGTATATTTAGCATACCCCATGCGTATCGCTCATATGAGTCCCAGCTGAGGGTGAAAGCCTCCTTCACCTTTTCTCGTCGGTCCAGCCAGTCAATCTTCGAACCGCTCTTCTCCGGCCTCTGGAGCCATTCCCACGTATTCATTGCCTTCTTCGTCGCATGCCTATTACTTCCAAAAACCCCAAGAAAATATAGAATCGATAGTAGAAGGAAGCCAGCGGTGCCAAGGGTCTTTTTTCTCCTCCAAAACGACGATTGTCGCCTCGAAGAAGCGTACGAGTATGGTTTGTCTTTGTACATTGGCAGATCTCCTCTCCCCTTTTCAAAGAAGCCTCCTACTCGGTCTTGTATGTCCCCTATTACCCCGTTCGGATGCGACTGTGCTGATCGAGCGGTCATCCCTGAAGCTCCCCATGCCCTGTTCTCTAGTTCGCGTTGCGGATTCGTGAAGGAGGGAACATTTTTGGGGACGGAAAAAGTCGACATGTCCTCCACCGCTTGCCTACCACTCTCGTATGCCTGAGTTCCAGCCTCAACGACTTGCTGAGTGACGTTCGCTGCGGCTCGAGATGCTGTCGCGTGGAGGATGCTGAAGGCTGGAGAACGGCGAAGATTAAAGGGGTCACGGGTGTTCATAGATTCGGCAGAACATTTCTGTAAGGAGCGACAAAACACAAGGACGCCAGAACACAAATTCGTCAGATTGCGACAACTCGATGTGAGTGTAAATTTACTTCTCAATTATCCGTAAGCATCCGTATACGTACACGCTGTCATCTTGACGGCCGTGCATGAACAAGGTTTCGAGTTACGAAGTATTGCACGCAGGGGTGGGGCCGGATTACTCTCCCCCGAATTTATCCCGGGTCGTTAGAGTCGAGAATTCGCTTATAGTTAGTGTCTATTCGCAAGAGGTAAGGTTATGGGCTAAGTGAAAGCCTGTCGCGCTGGATTTGGTATTCTGGGGATTGATGATTAGTCGAGGATTTCGAACAAATCCAAAACTTCGTTGCAAAAGCTGCTCTTGTACTGTATTTTTCAAAGTACGTAGGTACAGTTGAACCTTAAGCCGGGTCTGTCAAGACAAACAATCCTAACTTCACAACCGTGAGTCATGACGCTATCTCTATTGTAGTCTCTCGAGACAAGGACTTGTTTATGGGTACTGATTCTCAAGTTTCCGGCCTCTAGTTGACTTGAACTGCACTTTGTCTATCTCGCATAATACACAACCAAAATGTCCCATCGAGATGAGTACCGACAGTGGCCATTCCTGACCGACGAGGAGTTTACTCTGGCCTGTGCCTTCTTTGATCGGCGATATATTAGAGCAGAGCTTGGCCCTTCACGGAAAATGCTCAAAATCAACTGCCACCAGACGGCGACTACAGGTGGTTCTTATATTGAAGTTCTTCGGTTGTTGACACCACCGACAGATGATGATGAACTGGCTTTGGCACTCTCTAGATTGGGTGGTATTGTCGATCACGGAGCCGTCACGAGTGTTGACATCGACATCGACATGTCGAATGAAGAGAATGACCAGGTAATCTAGACTTTCTCAACTACGAGGACTATAACATCCCCTTAGTTATGCTGTCGTCGAAGAGCTGGCTAATGAACCTCGCAGGAAGTACTTCGTCCAGACCCTAAGCAAGAAGTTCCTCCTGGCTACAGTCTATATGCACACCAGCCATATGTCACATACGAAATCCATCTTCATCCGACTTATAGACTACCAACATTATGGTTCACTTTAAATGACTTACCTATGGGAGATCCTGCATTCGATCTAGACTCAGTCTATCGATACTTAGTGCTGGACGAATACAAATCCCAACTGCGATCAATTGGAGTCACAGGCGGTATATCCGCTGCTGTAAGTAACATAACCGTCGTCTGTTACCAGCTTGAAGTAATGATTAATGTGTCAGCCTCATCCATTGAACGACTTGCCAGCTTTCTTCATTCATCCGTGCCAAACTAAGGAGGCTATGGAAGATTTAGATTGCACTTTAGACGAGTATCTCATGGTTTGGCTTGGCCTAGTTGGAGGTTGCGTAGGCTTATGGGTACCACCTGAGATGGCCAAGAGCAAGGCGGCAATATGATTGGAACTAGACTTCGTTATTGCTCCGGTCATCAACGGAAGAAAGAGGGAGTAGAGACTTGGTAGAGTATGACAACCTGGATTGATTTCCAATTTGGTCTTTTGAGTCTTATTTTGATACCGTGGTCCGTCCGCCGCACCTTTTGGAGAAAATCTCACAATTCATATAACCTTCGTCCCACTCCGAACGCCGTCTCACGCCGTTCAGCCTGTGAATCGCCTAGTCATCGTCACTATCTTCCTCCATGGCGACGTCCTCTTCACTATCCTCTTCCTCTTCTTCGTCTCTCCTTCTCTTCTGGCCAGCAACGCTCGTTGTTGGACTTCTTGCATCTTCCATGATATGATCGGCCGTTGGAGGTGGCTTGAGGGTCGACGGAGCCGCAGGCAAATTGTTAAGTGTATTCGAAGCTGAAGGCGGCGCATTGAAGATACTCTGTTGTAACTCCGTGGCTGTGACTGCTCCAGCGGAGGCAGAAGGCATATGGAAAGTCCCGTCTAACTTGGCAATAGTGTCCGACTTCGACTTCGCATACTGTATCTCCTGTATTACCGTAAATAGAACGAAGGGCTGTGTCATGGGTAGCTATGACTTACCATTTCCATGCCAAAGAAATCGAATCCTTGTAGTGCTCTCATTGCCTGGGTTGCGGTCTGGACGTCGCGATATACAACATGTGCCTGCCCTCGCATTTTTGCTGTCCGAAGAGCGACGACGTCTAGTACAGGTCCATAGGTCGAGAAAAGGATGTATAGTGATTTTCGCAGGTCTTCTTTTTGGATTTTTGATGATAGGAGATTGGTTACATAGAGTCTAGAAGTAATTAGCGACATGAATGTGCGCGGAATCACAGATTGAGACTTACGATTGATTGGGCGCGTAAGTAGGTATTTTCTTTGCTGACATCTTGAAATCAACTGCGATACTGTATGAAAGATGAGGTCTCTTTGACTTCTCTTGGACGATGTAAAGTGAAAGCGCGGGGCCAAGCGCTAGGCTGGATAGACCCCTGCACTCCGCCTCCAACGTCAGTCACCCAGCCCACAACACAGCACAACTTTCAACCTAACATATTTTGATAGTAGAGAGCTCCTCCTATCAAGCTAATAAATCAGAATGGCGGCTCCGGAAGTTCACCATCTCTTCCACCACCCGATTGCCGACCACTCGTTCTCCGCTGATAAGCAAACATTGGCGGTTGCGAGAGATACCAGCGTGGAGCTTTATGGACGCACTGGGAATGGATTCAAGCTTAAAGATGAGCTCAAAGGACATGATAAAACTGTCACCAGTGTGGATATTGCAATAGACAGTGGTAGAATTGTTACATGCTCGCAAGGTATGTGTCGTTCATTGTCGTCTGGATTCTGCTAATCAGGCTGTTAAGATCGAAATGCTTTAGTCTGGGAGCCGTCACCAACTGGGTATAAGCCTACTCTTGTGCTTCTTCGAATCAACCGTGCCGCAACGTTTGTCCGCTGGTCTCCTTCGGAGACTAAGTTTGCAGTCGGATCCGGTGCTCGAGTTATTGCTATCTGCTATTTTGAAGAGGAGAATGACTGGTGGGTGTCGAAGCATATCAAGAAGCCAATTCGAAGCACAATCACAACTGTAGCGTGGCATCCCAACTCTGTCCTTCTGGCCGCTGGTTCAACAGATGCTCATGCAAGGGTGTTCTCGAGTTTTATTAAGGGTGTAGATGCCAGACCGGATCCTGGTGTATGGGGAGAACGATTGCCATTCAACACTGTCTGCGGCGAGTACTTGAACAACTCAGCCGGCTGGGTCCATGCAGTGTCATTCTCCCCAAGTGGAGATGCTTTAGCATTCGCAGCTCATGACAGCAGCATTACTGTTGTTTATCCCAATGGCGCCGACCAACCACCAAGGGCTGTGGTTAGTGTCAGCACTCAGTTACTACCCTTCATGAGTCTCATCTGGAATGGTGAGGCTGAGATAATCGCAGGGGGATATGATTGTGAAGCTTACCGCTTCAAGGGTAATGAGGGAGGTTGGCAGCTGACAGGCTCTTTAGAGTCAAAAGGTGGGCCGGGAGCTGGACAAGCCCAAGAAGAATCAGCTTTCAACATGTTTAAGCAAATGGATCTCAAGGGGAAGACGAAAGATGATACACAGCTAAAAACTGTTCACCAGAACACCATCAGCACGATTCGCGTCTACGAAGGGTCGAATGGTGCTGTTCGCAAATTTAGCAGTAAGTTAAGCACCATGTTGCATGAGATACGATTACTAACGACAATAATAGCGAGCGGTGTAGATGGAAGGATCGTTATCTGGAATACATAAACTTTTAACTCAATGCCGTGGACTATAGAGCTGAACCATAGAACTCATTGACATGCGAAAATATTCATTATTTCTCTGTCCACTTTTTTATGTCTTGCTGATACTCTCCTCCGTCGAACTAGTCAACAGAAAACGAGAATTAAATACTTTTGCCAGTGGCAAGGAATTCAAGGCACTCGGTCTAGCGTCTTGAATAAGTGAAGCAGGAGATAATATACCCTTTTCTGAAATTTGGCCACACACTCCTTGCTAATATAAGCCTATTTCGTGCTTGACATATTCCCTAATTAATGTTCCAAGACTTACCAATAGCGGGGAAATACTAACAGATAACTAAGCCTCATTCATCAGTCCTTGGAGGTAATCTCGACGTCTGCTGAAAGCATTGTGTCTCCGCAGTCATGCATGAGAGCACACGATAACTTCTAGACCTCGAGGGTATATATTATTTTTCACGAGATCAACGAATAACCACGCTTTAACGTCAAAGCGGGAACGGTGGTTTGGACAGTCTCAAGAGGTCTGTATATTCGCCTCGACATCCCCCAATCCCCATCGCAAGGTATATATATTGTCCCTCCTACACATCAACAACTCTAACCTCCCTCGCCACCGCATTGCACAACTCAACCCTCACCCCCGCCCCTGTCAAAACATGTATCCACAACCTTTGAGTATCACTCAACCTATCATTCTCACTCTTCACCTCCACAAACCTCACCTCCCCCCTCCCCTTATCCCACAAAAACAGATCTGGGATCCCACCTCCCCTTACTCTGTACTCCTCAGCCATAACCTTACACATAGTAGCAAGCGCGGCACCATCGAAACATTCTACAATCTCAAGGAGATCGGAGAGCTCGAAGTCCCAGATGAGGCCGATGATACAGGTCCCTTTCTCATGCTCGCGCGTGTGCACGGTACGGATTATGGATGCTGCGTCCCCGTTGGCTATCTCGATGAGACGGTGGTTTATCTCGGAGGCGCGAGAGGGGAAGAAGGCGTCGGTGTGTAAGTCTAAGGGGCAGGTTTGATATGCGGTTTGAAAGACGTTGGGGATGTAGAGGAAGAGGATGTCGTAGAAGAGGTAGGCGAACAGAGTCCGTATTATGCCCCCTTCGGCGTGGTAGCCTTTGAAACCTTGGGAACGGTAGTGGGATAGACACATTGCTTCGACACTACATTCACCGCCGCCTTCGGCTTCATCGACCCATATTGTTTTGGTGCTACGCTGTTTTTCTTCTGGGGGATGCTGAGCGCTGGTTCGCCGTTTGAGGGTGGGTAGGTAGTTCTTCTTGATCTGAATGCCTTCTACTGTTACCTCGATGGGCTTTGCGAGCAGAACGTGATCGAAATCGTGCTGTTCTCGTTTTGGTATCTTTATATTCTTTTCGATCTTCTTGATACGTTTTTGCAAGTCGTAATGGTAGATTGTGTGACAATCGTTGTCTTGAAGTCCTTCCTCGCATGTCTGTAGGGAAATCCGCCTCCAATACCTTTTCTGCTGTTCGGTATCTGATACACCCGGGGGAGGTGAGATAGCAGACATGTAATGCTCTTCCAGCAATGCCTTCCGTTGATACCACGCTCCTCGGCGAGCAGCATGGAAGAGATGCTGCTTTAAAAGCTCACTTAAAGTTTCGTGCTCTCGTTCGTGCATTTTAAAGCGTCCTAGGACGTAGGCGCCTTTATGCACGATACGTGTATAGACCCAAGCTGGTGAGAATCGCCGAAGATATGCACCCTCGCCACTTTCGTAAACTAGGTCTTCTTTCCGCTGTTGTTCTTCTTTCAAGAGGATTTTCCAACGTGGATAGATTTGCTCGAAGATGCCCAGAACTTTTTCTAGCCCTTCTCTGCCGGGGTTCCCATTCATTTCAAGTATGTTGTCGACTCGGAATTGCGTCCTTAGAGCTGCCTCAAATTCGAGCAAATCAGATCTGCTGGTGAAAATATTGGCAGATCTGGAGACAATATAGCCAGGGAAGTTTCGACGTGATATCCGAGACAGTATTATGGTCGTTAAAGACTTCTCGGTCCATTCTGTTGATCTATAGAAGACCAAGTGAACCCTTTCGAAAAGCTTCAAAGTCGCTGAGGAAAGCCGGATACAGGGTCCTGTGCTGACCATTATCTTCTTGACGAAATGTTTGTCCCGATTATTGTTAGAGATACCATCGTCTTCGGATTCTGGCGTATCCTCACCCCGAACTGATTCCGAGACATTGGTTTGCTCACTATCAGATCTCTTTAGACCAACCCAACCCAGTCCACTTTGTCTACGGCTCATATTTCGTAAAGCCCTCAAGAGCTCAAACTTATTCTTGCCTTGTACCTTGGCTTCTTTTGCAATGCCTTTCAATTCTTCTAGGTTTAGAAGCGAAGAAGCCTCTTCTAATGTACTGATAGTATCTTTCGAGGAATCAACAAAGGTAAATTTCGATTCCAACTCGGTGCCTTCGGGAGGATTTAGCTCTCCCGGGTTCACTTGAGCTGGAGCGGTCGATTCGGGAAGAGACCGAGTAGATTGAAGTATATCAACTACGGCCGAAAGATTCGATATATCGCCATAGTAGCCAAGCTTACTGATACGATGCCATGTAGCGGTCTTTCGTAGAAATAAGCGAACATAACTTGACTTCTGTTAGCAATGTTTTCCATTGTGAGGATACACAAAAGAAACTGAAAAACTCGATTAATAGAAACGAAGTACGTGGATCTCTACAGTTCTCTCGAAAGCTGGTAGAAGGAAAGAGCCTGAATAGACGCTTTCCAACGAAACCTTAGATGAGTAATGCTTGTGTCCAGTGCAAACTTAGATTGCGATTCATAACCACAGATTAAACACTCACAGATACTGAGCTTCATATTTAAGAGACCTCCATTGATTAAACAATTCCGACTCCTTTTCATCAAAAAGATGCCCTTCATCCTCTAGCACGGTTTCCAGGGCTAAGTTAAAAGCATCGACATAAATCGAGCTCTTTCCTTTAGACCAACTTCGTTTATCCAGCCGAGAATTCAACGTTTCAGGATTAGAATCAGCAGCTCGCATAGCCTCATACTCCTGGATAGCTTCTTTATCTGTTTTCACCGGTGGTAAAGCGCTCTCAAGCTCGGTCGGTTGAGATTTAGCTAAGTTGTCGTCATCGTCATCTGAACCAGCTTCCTCTTCTGAATCCGGAATCTCGCCTCGTTCTCGGTAGCGCTTGGTAGTGAGTACTCCTACTTCCTCATCTAAGACATCGCGAGAGAAGTCATCAATCTCTGTACTCTCATGGGTCTTCAGGCGCTTGGCTGGAGACAATGAGTCGTTTTCATTGAACTTCGTTGAAGCTGGGTGTGGTATCCTTTTGCCAACCAGTACATTATGGGCTGAAGACTTTTGAGGGTTAAGTACCATGGTTGAAAGGGGGTCATTAGTCTGAAGAATGACATGTAATCGGCGTTTCGTTGATTGCAAGTCGCGTCGTTTTTCTACGCGAGATTGGCACGCGACCACGTGAGAGGTCATCTGGTAGACATGCTACTTGCTCGTTACGAAGTAAAAGAATGAAGCGTAAAGCATTGGTTGTATCAAAAACTGTTTATGGCTTGAGATTTTTCTATGAATTAAGAACGAACAGGGTTAAGGTGAACCGGTAATACATAAAAGTATTGAGAATTTGTTGCTAGCCATTCTAGTGCTCAAACCCAACTCAACCAAGAACTTCTTCCCGAACAACCTCTTCTCCCAACACCATCACGGCGTAAAAATGTCTCAACCCGAAGCATCAGAAATGTGCGGCATCAAAGAGAGCCCTACGACGATAGACCCAGCCCAGCTATATCCCCAAGCGCAAGTCAGCGCACAACAAACGGCAGCACCTATATCGCCACCCTTCGCGACAGCGCCGTCTGCAATCACCCAACCAGACACCATTATGAGCGACAGGACGCCCGATAGACCTGCTGTTGACCCCCCTTACACCGCTTGTACAAGAATGAAGCTGACGTATAATAAAGTCCCCAGCAGTCGGCGCAACCAACGCGAATAGCCCTGTGCCACCACGGACTGAAACTCCTGGGCGCAATACGAATGGCAATGATGTTACGTCTCGAGCGACCTCTCAACATCCTGATCCCGCGCCTACGATGCCCAAGGAGGCTCCGCCACATGGAGCGCCGACGAGGCAGTATCTCAATGGGAAGGTCACTGGAGTGTTGTTGGATGGGATGAAACAGATTGCTAAGGAACAGTATGTCATGCTTTGGTTTTGGCGAAGAGGAGTTGTGGAGGGGACATGCTAATTATCGAGAAGGCCTAGGGATCCATTGCGAGTTCTAGGGGAGTATTTGCTGCAAAGGTCTAGAGAGTTAGAGGGTACATGATGGTGGGGATAATTGGAACAAAAGATAGAATGGCCACAAATAGGTCAACCGCAGAGGTATGTCCTCAGAGGGGCAAGTCACAATGGCAAGGCTTTACTGCCGCAAAAGTAGGCTATGGAATCATGAGATGTCATTCTCATTATTGGCCTAAGCCCAGCCATTTAGGACCTAGCAAACGAGATTCCAGAAATTTTTTAGATGATATCAAAGAAGAGAATTGAAATGTTATTCACAGAATCCTTGGGGTGAGATTTTTGCTTTGGTATTCCTATGTTATCAAGGTCTGTTGCTATAGACAGCCATCAATGCAAATATGCCCACACCCAAACTCCATGCCAAACACCGAGCATCAAGATCATCCTCGTCATTTATGAGACCATCGTGCTGGCAGTGGCGCTCTCGTATCTCCAGGTTGGTGGGAGAACACCGACGGTCTTGTAGTAACGGGAGAGACGGTGGATTCGAGATTCGACGAGAATAAGTCGGAACTTGGAGTCCTTGTCCTTTCGGTTGCGCTCAAGATGCTTGCGGACAGCGACGGCCTTCCATTCTGTATTAGCATAACCACCAAAAGCACAAGTATAGGAATCACTAACCTTCTTGATCAACATATAGAGGTCCTCTGGGATTTCTGGTGCGAGGCCTATTATTTCACTCCGTCAGTCAGAGACCAAGCAGAGGCAGTTTTTATATTGCACATTGGTAGTCCACAAAAGCAGACTCCATGTTAACAACAAGTTCATGTTGGTGGTATCGTACCGTTGGACTTGAGGATCCTGAGAATCTTGTTACCTGCGAAAATTGTTAGCACTGTTTTTCGCACGCCGTAACCACAATTGCTCCGGCAGAGATACTTCTTCAAATTGACATACCAGTGACAACCTTAACCTGAGCAATACCGTGCGAATCTCTGAGAACGACGCCGATTTGCGATGGAGTTGCGCCCTTCTTTGCGAGCTTGCAGATCTGGTCAACGACTTGCTCCGGGGTAGTCTTGAGCCATGCTGGAGGAGTGCGCGAGTATGGGATAGCTGAGGCTGATATGCCCTTTCCGTTGGAGTGAAGACGACCCATGGTGAATGATTTTTTGTCGAGTTTGTCGAGTTGTGCTTTGGAGATCAGTTCTTCAATTTTCGCGAAATGGAAGTTGCGGTGGAGTGGGTCTCGCTAACGAGAAACTAAGTTAGCCTTGCGCTAACCTTTTTAGGGCACGCGCTTGTCCATAAAAAAAGTTTGAGCTCTTGAAGCTCTTCTTCATAACATTACTTTCGACCAACGTGGAAATTTTCGCAACGATGTCCCGCTCAACGGCGCAGGCTGGAAGAGCTGATGGAAGCTGAAAAGACATAGTGCGGGGCCAATGAGTCCTCTGGATAGCCAGATCCTAATATGATGCACGCATCACGTCCCTCGAAGTAATATTTTCAGCTTGTCAAAACTACTAGCGGAGGAGCAATCTCTCAACCCACCAGCCTCTCACTAACATCAGGTAAGAACCCATCTCTCATCCCCCCTGTTGCCGCGAAGAACACTTACAATGATGATACTCCAATTTTACTTTATTTTCTGGTACCTCTTGATTTAGTGTCTCCTGCGGGAGAAGCGATGATCTAAACGGACTTCTGATATCCTGTTCTATCTGTGCTGGCTGCAACATCTTCACATGTTTTATTGTGTTCTGGCTAACATCGAACAATAGGTAGCGACTTAAGATTGGACTGTATGAAGGAGTTGTTAGTTGGTGGTGAAGCAGAGGACTTTGCATGTTGTTGTTCACTGCCTACCTACTAGTCTAGACCTACTTTAAAATGATATCTGTATTAGTATTTCACGGATCAGAATTCCTGTGTGAAGTGCTTGTGACAGTCTAGTCTAGATTCCGAGATTCGATGCGCCCCGCGATCTCCATGAGCATGCCAGTCACGAATTAGCAAACCCAGCTCGCCCGGGGAAGAGGCAACGATTGACAAAGGCCAATCGAGTTCATGAGGGAGGGTGTTTCCCCAAAAAGTCTATTGTAGTTTAATATGTCTGGAATATAAAGGATTCGAACAAAGGTTATGTTGGTTCCAGATCTCGGTACAAGAATTCGACTTCCCGCGAAGGAGATTCGTGAGGCATTTGCTGCCTGGTAATACATGTCACATATTCTTTTCATATATCTTTCATCAAATACTATTTTCGTGGGATTTTTTGAGGCCAGAGGTTCGGATTTGAGAATTAGTACAACCAACGAAGAAGCCTAAATCGTGTAGGAGTCAAGAGCTAATTTTGGAAAATCCCTTTTGCGCCAGGTCGAATGCTAACTAGAATTACAAAAGGTTACAGCTTGTCAGGCTGTCAGCATTTGAGCTGTGAGTAAGTGTCTCGGTCAGTGACACAGGCCGCAGGCGATTTGTGGGTAGCCAAAAGCTCAGCCTTTACCAAGCGGCAACCTCGAAGTTTTCCTTGTAGAGCGTCAGTATTATGAATTAGGAGAAAGAGACTGATGCTTACTTCGGAGAAGTAGGTGGTAACCACGGTACGATCTGCAAACTTGCGTCCTGCTAAGGCTCGGAGCGCTTTGCCGGCTGATTCTGGTGTGTCAAATTTTACAAATATCTTGCCAACGCCGTTTGATTGTCGACTTCCACCTGTTGGTCGCGGTACTTTCATATCGAGCACTTTACCATACTTTTCGCATTCTTCCTTGACGTCTTCGCAAATTTCTAAAAAAGTGTGAGCAATCATTCGCAGAGTCTTCCTCGGTAAAACAATACCTTCGTAGTCATCATTATCAATGAGTTCCTCAGGAGTCACCATGTTGAGAAGTTGCAAAACACGACCATCCTCCAGACCCTGAGAGGTCGTTCCAGCTAGCATAGACATGGCATTGACTCCCATCTCAAGGCCAGATACTTGAGTGTTGCCGATACTAGCTCTCTGCACTTTCAGATGCTTATCTCCTAATTCCATCCCATTCAATCCCTCGACAGCGATATCTGTTGCGGTTGCTGGATCGGCATACTCACAGAAAGCAATACCCTAAGACATGATTAGCTCAAGGGATCATTAAGACAAGAATGGAACCTCGACTTACCCGGGACTCCTCCGTACTATTGTCTTTGACCAAGACGAATGCCTTGAGCTCCCCGAAAGAGTCCAAAAGCTCAATAACCTGCTCATCTGTGAGGTACAAGGGGATGTTAGAGATGCAAATCTTGTTCTGGGTGTCCACAACTACATTGGAGACTACACCGGGCTCCTGTGGGGTTTCGTCAGAGACTGCAGGAACGATGTAATCCTTGGGACGTCGAATCGAGAGGCCTTTCGTGTCACCATTTGACACCTCTTTCTTGACATAGTCGCTCTCGTCCATTGTGATCCCATCCAGCGCCAAGGCAACAGTAGCATCAGATGGAGTCTTGAACTCAATCAAGGCGAAAGATTTGTCCTTCGAGATTTGCGCAGAGATACAAGGATCTGAGCCCTCAACAACGTTCAGTCCATTCAACTGAAGGTTGAAGAAACTGACGATTGTATCTTCACTTATTGTGGAAGAAGGTAGGTTGTGTACAAGCAGGCGCTTCGCTTGACGAGAGTTCGATGGTTTTAAGGCAGCATTGGTGACTGAGCCGCTTGGTTGTGCCATGAAAGCCTGCAGCTTGCTCGGATCCATAGGCTGTTGTCTTGGAGCTCCAGGCAGAGGAAACATGCCAGAGAGCTTAGCTTGCTCAGCAGTAACATTCTCGTATCCCTGTGGTTTGATATCCCATTGTGTCAATCTTCGGCGACGCTCGAGAACAGAGACAACATCTGTCAAGTCTGGTGTCGGTTCCTTCTTCTTAGGAGGCGGGGTTGCACTCTTAGGGCGTTCTTGCATGGCTCCTCCAAATCCCCCATCACGGTTGCCTCGATCACCCCTTCTACCACCACCGCCATTCCTCCTATCATCGAAAAGATCTCTGTCCCTTCTCGGCGGTCGGTCATCATTGTCTCGTCTCGAATCACGTCGCGCAGAGCCTCGATCACGGTCCCATTCCCGCTCGCCTCTCTCACCTCGCTCACTTCGCTCACCTCTCTCACCTCTCTCTCCTCTCTCGCCTCTCTCTCTCTCGCCTCTATCCCCACCACCTCGCTCCCCTCCCCCACGACGGTCGCGACCAGAATATCTTTCCTCGCGCTCGCGCTCTCGGTAATCGCGGCTGGTGGAGTAGGAATCTACATCACCATCTCGACGGGAAGGACGGGAGCCTCGATGGCCTGGCGAACGGGAACGGCGTCGATCGCGATCACCTCTGTCTCCTCGGCGATCATCGCGCGAAGACTGTCACGGAATTAGTTCAGCGTAAAGCAACTAGGAATAGAGATCGCACCGTGTGATCTCTCGATGGACCATGTCGATCTGTTGATGCTTGATTGTTAGCTATACCTATGCGGTCTTGATTGGGTTTCTCGGGGGGTTCCATGCCTCTAGATGAGTAGCTGTCTCCGTTCATGGTAAGAGCGCAAGTCCTGATAATCGGATAGTCAGGGTTGATAGATGTGGGATTGACCGATCAGAAGTGTGTTGCGACAAGGCTTGGGAGCTTAAGAAAACAACCCCATTCGCGATAAAACTTAAATGCCACCCCTGTTCGCAGTGCCGCCTTGTAAACCGGGCTACGGAGCCTCAACCGGAACAATGCCTTTCTAACGACCAATTCAACAAACCTTTGAGATGGCTAGCTTACGAGTTTCTGAATGGAGAAAATTCCCAGTAATTTTGGCGGAGCTTTGTATTGATACCACTCTCCGATGCGGCCAGTCCTTCCGGTGGAGGAAACTTGAGAACGATCATTGGCAAGTCTCACTTCATCAACTTCCAACACGAGAGGCTAATTTTGAACCCAGGACATGCACTCTTCATGGAAGAATCTTGACTTTAAAGCAAGATGCTTCATATCTTCACTATCGATCCATAAGACCAATGGCCACAGATCGCTTACCATCCTCTACCATCTCAAGTGGTTTGATTGCTCAGGATGATGAGGATCTCCTCAAACACTATCTAAATCTTGAGCCGAACCTTGCGTCTCTCTATGAGCAATGGTCTTCGGTGGATCCTAACTTCAAAAAGAGAGCTCCAAATTTCACTGGCGTTCGGATCTTGAAGCAAGATGCATGGGAGGCTCTTGTCGGATTCATATGTAGTAGTAACAACAACATAGTGAGGATATCACAAATGGTATCTCATACCAATCAGTTCCTAGAAAATTCATGGCACTAATAACAATTCTAGGTCAACAATCTATGCTTACATTATGGACCTCTCATAGGTCTCATCGATGCTGAACCTTTCCACGATTTCCCGGCTCCTGAAGACCTCATAGGACCTGGAGTTGAAGCACACCTTAGGCAGCTTGGATTTGGCTATCGTGCTAGCTATATTGCTAAGACAGCTAAAATGGTTGTGGAGGAGAAACCCAAAGGATGGCTCCAGGGTCTGGTCAACGTGGACCTGAATCCAGATCAAAAGCTGCCACCGGGCGGTCGAGAGGGTTATCGACATGCTCACGAGGAATTGCTACAGCTGCAAGGCGTAGGACCAAAGGTTGCCGACTGTGTGTGTCTAATGGGCCTTGGGTGGGGTGAATCGGTGCCAATTGATACGCATGTATGGCAGTTCGCCCAACGAGACTATAAGTTTGGGAAAGGAAAACACAAAAGTCTTACCAAGGCCACATACGATGCCGTTGGTGATCATTTCCGACAACTTTGGGGAATCGAGGCGGGCTGGGCACACTCCGTGCTTTTTGCAGCAGATCTGAAAACCTTCTCAGATCGATTGAAGACCAAGGCTGAGGTGGGTGTTGGCGAGGTACAGATAAAGCAGGAAGGAGGGGTTGTTATGGAAATGAAGACTGTTGTGAAGAGAGAGTATGTTGTTGGTGATCTGAAATCTGAGCTGGGAGAGAAGCTTGTCAAACAATCTCCTCGTAGCCAGAGAGCCAAGCGGAGAAAGGTAACTTAATTCTTTCAAGGTGTAGAACAATGTAACACTATATTACTGTAACATAAAGAATGTCGACCAAAGTGTATACCTTTTGTCTCCTAGTTTCTATTTTCCATGAAAATCGTCTCATGTTCAACATTTCTTCTGCAGCTGTTCGGAACACCGCCGCCCTCGGTTGTTTTTCAAAGATCCCTGGCACCACTTGAACTCAAGCTCCTCTACCCAAGCTCAACACACAATGCCATGGCCACCATGGTCTTCGGATTCCGAAAAGGACAGATATAATAAAAGACCTCCCGTCTTGTGGTCGGAAACCCTCAATGCCACGAACTGGGAGTCCTACCTCGAGCCTAGAAACCTTGTGCCAACAGTCATCCTCACATCGACAATCCTGTTGTCTGTCCGTGTTTACCGCTCGTACATACGCCGCATACCTGAAGCCGCGTACATTCGACCGAGTTTCTTTCGAAGGAGGAGCCTGTTTGGCACGGTGACTAGAGTTGGAGATGCGGACAACTTTCATCTGTTCCATACGCCGGGCGGAAGGTTGGCTGGATGGGGATGGCTGCCATGGCGAAAGGTGCCAGAGAAGAAGATGGATTTGAAGGGAAAAACGGTCAGTTTTCCATATGCCATGCTGCTCCTTCACAACTGATATAGGTATAGATTCATGTCCGCATAGCAGGAATCGATGCGCCTGAAGGAGCCCACTTCGGAAAGCCTGCACAACCCTACTCACCAGAAGCTCTTAAATGGCTGACTAACTACATCATGGGTCGTCGAGTCCGGGCATATATCTACAAGCGGGACCAATATGAGCGTGTTGTGGCCACAGTCTGGGTACGGAGGTTTCTATTTCGGAAAGATGTTGGGCAAGCTATGCTGAAGGCGGGGTATGCAACAGTCTATGAAGCCAAGATGGGCGCAGAATTTGGAGATTTTGAGGAGAAATACAGAGAAACAGAGGAGACTGCAAAGAAGAAGAAGCTTGGTATGTGGGCGGGCAAGAAGAAGGATTATGAGAGTCCAAGGGACTACAAGACGAGAACGGCAAACCTCAACCCGCCGAAATGAGGGAGATGATACCCAATTGGACTATTTCACACGACTCACTTTGTTCTCAATCGCGAGGACTCTTTATGTGAGCCCCATGGTAGTGACCTAATTAGGTCGGAATGTCAAAAGGATGCAGACCCATATGATGTTTGGCTCTCTCCGACATTCGCAGAGCGTCGTGCTCAACGTGCCAATGTCTAAACTGTACAGTACCCCTCTAGTTAGGGTTATTTACATACAGTACAGTAACAGCCACAAGAACGATAAGCCTGGAAGATCATGTTCATTTTTGATCAGTCTAACAAAACCTCAACATTCGACAGACGTTAAGGTGAGTTACTACCAGGTCATATGAATAGAGACCACAGTGCAAATTTACCTAGATTGCCTAGAGGGATGTTCGAGGCCATGCGCATACAGTATCGTCGTCATGTCAATCGCGATAGTATCACTGGATCGATTCCGTAGCCATTCCATTGCCCCTGAAGACTCGGCTATTGTCAGAAGAGTCCTGGCCCAGGAGTCCTGGTTAACACAGGCCGCTGAAGAACATCATCAAAGACAACGGCTCTCATTCGCTATCGGAATGAAGCAAGCTCATCTACACATGCTAGTGATTCTACCTAAGTACGGAGCAACTTGCGCTCAACAAATACGTAGGTAACCCTTCGAGCCGAACCGTCGAACGGGTCTGTCAGAGCTGAGGCGCTGATCGTGCCCGTCCGGTTTCTTGCATGTTTGATGTGGCAGGCCGGACGACGCACCATGATTGGCCAACGAAGGAAGCACCCGAGATTTGAAGCAACGACGGAGAATCTTGTCACCCGGGCAATCCCTCTCTGTGAGACTGTGAGTCTCTGAGTCTCCGGCACGCAGACATCGGTGTCAATAGTGAATAGTATCCTTTCAATTATGAGCCGTTTATGAGCTGCAGAACAAACCGTTCCTCTTGTCGTGTTTTCTTTCGGTTTACCCAAGTCGATGCGGAGTAGAACTGATTTGATCTACTCGCTCTTCATATTTTATTTATTACATAAGCCGCGCTTCAGGGGCTACGACAAGGTGCCAGGTACACCGCGAAAATAGGAGATTGAGCGGTGGGAATTGGACCCGCCAGCCATTTGATCCCATCTCCAATCTCTGTCTATGTGTGCTGGTTCTCTCATGATCACCAAGTGACACTCAGAGGGGGTCAACAATTACAGTCATTCTCGTCCATCAGTCACTCATTTCGTCCAGAATACCAGCTCGTGTTTACTTGCCCGGTTCGTTCGTCCTGTGCGATACATCCCGGCCCCCTTTCCAATAAGCCCCCGACAGAATTAATTCAGAAACGATTCCCACAGAACCTGACAGCCACTCTCTTTTCTAGGTCGCAGACCACACGCTCTTTTGCAAACAGAACATCCTCTCGAGTGTCGACTTGTCTCTCGTACATACCACAAGGCCATACTCAGACCGCAAGCTGCAAGCCGCCGACCGCAGACCTCATCGTCAGCCTGCTCGTAATTAATTCGCGACCACGACGGACATTGACTCTCGTACTCGACGCACATACGGGGCCCAAGCCACAGCCTACCAGGACAACTCACGCTTCGTTTTCTCTGCGCGGCCGGTCAACCCGTGCGACTTCACAACGATTCGGACGCAGTCCTAAAGATCGAATTCTTCGCCTCGTCTTATCTAGCATCAAATAATATCAGATAGCGACAGTAATTTGGCCAACCGGCTTCCACCAAACTGTCAACGCGCGAGTTCGTACGGACAACTCAAGACCTCCGCCTCCTCACCTCTTCCGCAACAAAACGCTCGTTTTGAGGGAGGTCGCACACCGTCAATCTATACTGCGTTCGCGAATTGCCGCGTGCGACGGTCATAGTAGTAAGGAATGGAATAACTTTGCGGCCGACGATTCGAATCTCGAAGCTACATAGGACGACTCGCACGATCCCGCTCTGGAGAATAAGGAGAAGGGTCAACAACAGGCATCGCGAAGGTCCTGGTTCGAGCAATGAGGTTCTCTTCATTGTGGAGTTCATCTGGAGAACTGCCACCGTTATTGAGGGTCGGATTGATACTTGCAGCGATTTCACCCGTTTCCCACGCGATAAATATCAATCCTATACCGCCCGCGAATCTCGATTTTTCAAAATTAGGCAGCGTCGGCCTAGCTGGGGACTTCAGCGGGATTTCACTTTATGAGTTTGAGGGCCAAAATCAAAATGGATTCAGCACGAACGGGAGCGCGTCGATACTTACCCGATTGCCTAATGGCGCTTTTGTCACCCTGGCCGCGGCCGATGCTGGCATTGAGGCGATGTGCTCATTCGTATTAAAGGATGGGAGTACGCAAGGGGTGGTCGTGGGAGGAAATTTCACAAGCTTGGGCGGGATGGAGTCTCCTGGCGCGGCATTGATTGATCCCAATACCTCCAAGGTCACGGCCCTCACTGGAATTTCTGGTCAGGTCTACTCTCTTCTATGTGACCCATCCACGAATTCGGTCTATGTTGGAGGAAATTTCAGGGCAGCGAATTCGACGAATGCGATAGTGTGGGTAGGGGGAGGTGTTGGGTGGACAAATTTGCCCTTCCAGGGGTTCAATGGTCAAGTCTCATCCATCACCAAAGCTTCAAATGGCAACATTGTATTTGGAGGCAACTTCACTGGCCTTGGGAACGCGACTGGTCCTTCGAACCCAGATCAGCAAATCGTCAACATTTCCGGAGCAAACATCACATCGACTTCATCAACTGCAACCACTGGCTTCAGTGATCCAATGAACATCATTTGCAAGACCGGTGGCGTCGACGATGCAGGAAATACTTGGCTTCTAGCAGATAACACCCCAGGTGCCTGGAAAGCATCTTTTGGCTTCGGCTTCCAGCCCACGAAGCTAAGACTCTACAATACCCACCTCGATGGTCGAGGCACAAAAACATGGCGATTCACCGCACAACCAATCAACGGTATCATGAACTTTACATATGTGGATCCTTCCACTGGCCAGAATGCCTCCTGCTCATCCGAGTGCCCTTTGAGCAGCAACAGCAGCTTGCAATTCCAGGACTTTCACTTTGTCAATAGAGTTGGAATGGATGAATTCCAAATTGATATATCTGCGTTCTATGGCAGTGGAGGTGGTCTCAATGGCATCGAACTCTTCGAGGATGACATTTTCGCCTACGCCATCAACGACTTCAATGAGCCGACTTGCTCTAGCGTCCAGGTCTCTTCGAACGCCACGTCTACCGGCAGTTGGAGAGTGACCCCATCGGGTCAAAGCGTCTCCCAATATCTGACAGCCACCATCAATTCGTCAACCACACAGAACGTTGTCTTTATGCCTGACATCAAACAATCTGGTAATTACTCTATCAACATGTACACCCCTGGCTGTAGACAAGATAATTCATGTGTAACAAGGGGAGAAGTGAACGTTACTGGAGTCATGGAGAGTTCTGGTGCTGGTTTCACCAATAGAAGTCTGTTCCAGACCAACGACTTCGACAAATACGACCAAATATTCTTTGGTTATGTCGATGCCACTAGCAGTTCATTCCGTCCCACTGTGACGCTGTCTCCTGCGACCGGACAAAATATCCCTAACCTGTCGGTTGTGGCTCAGCGGGTGGAGTTTATTTTGACGAACCCAAACTCGACTGGCGGCTTGAAGGATATCTTTGAATACAATCCCCAGCAAGCCGTGATCACGACCTCCGACTTCGCTAACTCTACCTTTGACAAAGCCGGTAACAGTATCGAAACGGGCCCTGGTGTCAAGTCATTCGCAACTTCTGGAAACACCACTTTCGTAGCTGGTGACTTTACCGCGGTCGGCTTCCGGAACATCTTCTCAATCACTGATTCTGGCGTCACCCCATTGCCCGGCGGGAGCCTGAATGGTGCTGTTGCCACGACTTTCCTGAACGGAACTTCGCTATATGTCGGCGGCAATTTTACAAACACCAATACCTCGACAGCCACTGGTTTGAACAATGTTGCGGTGTACGACACCTCAAAAAACGCCTGGGCAGCCTTAGGAGCGGGTGTCAATGGTGCCGTGAAGGATATTGTTCCACTCCAGTTGAATGTCTCCGCCAATAAGCCTGAAACTGTTATTACCCTTACTGGCAACTTTAACCAACTCCTTGCCTTCGGAAGCAACAAAACTGTCACAGTCACTGGGTTTGCAGTCTGGGTACCATCTCGTGGCAACTGGCTTCAAAATCTTGATGCTGTGACAATTGGCGTCGATGGTCAACTCACTGCGTCTGTCGATCTTCCCGGCGGTGGCTCGCTCTTCGCTGGTACATTGTCTTCGTCTCAACTCAACACCAATGGCGTCGTACAAGTTGAATCCTCGTCGTCTTTGACCCCTTTCCCAGTGCGAATCCAACCACAGCAAGCGCAGCCATCTACTGCCATAGCCAAAAGAGAGGCAAGCAGCCAGAATGGTACCGGAGTCATTGCGGGTCTTTTCTATGGCAACGGAGGTCGCAACGTGACAGTCTTAGGCGGTCATTTCACAGCGACTGGCTCCAATGGGTCTGATGTCCATAACCTTGTTTTCATCAACGCCACGAGCGCTAATGCTGTCACTGGCATCGGGTCTCAAATTGCAAGCGACTCCACGTTCCATTCTCTAGCACTTCAAGACGATACTCTTTGGGCGGGTGGTGCAGTCACGGGGACCGTAAACAATGGCGAGGTCAATGGGCTCTTATCATACAATCTTGCAACCTCCGCATTCGGCACCCAACCCCCGGCTCTGTCTGGCAGCAATGTGGCGGTCAACTCTATCTCAGTAAGGCCAAACACAGCCGATATATATGCTGGTGGCAGCTTCGAATCTGCTGGCTCCCTACAATGTCCAGGTGTTTGTGTCTTTTCTACAACCACTGCTCAATGGGTCCGTCCTGGTTCCAATCTCGCTGGTCTTGCAAACACTATGAAGTGGGGCTCGACAGACTCTTTGGTTGCTGGCGGCGCCTTGACTTTGAACGGTGCAAATGCATCGCTTGTCACATATGATGCCAAGGCACAAAATTGGACGGCATTCGACGGGTCCAGTGTCCTCCCCGGTCCCGTCACTACTATGGAGGGCGCGAATCGAGACTTGACTCAACTGTGGGTCGCAGGCTCCGCTACGAATGGATCAGCCTTCATCATGAAGTATGATGGGTCAACTTGGAACTCAGTCGGCAACACTCTAGGAAGCGGGTCACAAATCCGTGGCCTCAAGCTCTTCGACCTGACAACCAATCACGCATCGTCTGCCCTGATGGATGCAAGTCGGGTACTCCTAATCACGGGTTCTTTGAACCTCCCCGGATTCGGAAATGCCTCTGCTGTGTTGTTCAATGGAACCGCTTTCCAACCCTACGCCCTGACCAACAGTAATTCCAATACTGGTGGTAGCCTCTCCCAATTCTTTTCCGCGAAGGAGATGTCCTTTCCTACAGGTGGTAAGTTGTCCATGAAAATCTTTTGGCGAATTTTGCTAATGCAGAACTAGGTGGACGCATTGCCGTTGGACTTATTGTCCTGATAGCGCTCGCGTGCTCCCTGGGTATAATCTTCCTCATGGTTGTTGCCGGGGTAATTGCCGAACGTATCCGACGAAAGCGCGAAGGGTATATGCCCGCGCCTACTTCAGCTTACGACCGAAACAGTGGAATGGCACGCATACCACCAGAGCAATTATTCGGATCTCTAGGTCAAGGTCGGAGCGGTGTAGAAATGCAATCAACGCGGATATGATATGGGATTTAATGGCGTATGGGTGATTCAATGGCGTTCTGGATAGGCTTCAAAGGCCTCTTACACTTCTTGTCGATCTTTTCTGCGACATACCCCTTCAGCGGTTTACATTACGAAGCAGAGATCTTCCCCTTGTTTGGAGATCTCCACGGCCGCCTTCAGCGATGCGCATCTACCGCTTCCTATTTTCTTCTTGTTCTTTTCTGCCAAAAAATATGGAGAGCCTAATGTTTAGAGCTGCTACAGAAAAACTTGATGTTTTCTACTTCACCACCACATATTTTCTCTTTGTAAGATATATCATCTGCAACCCGCGTCACATGGTTGTGGGGGAGGCTGCGAGAAGGAGCAAGCTTCCTCATGTATGTGCCTGGAAGGAAGGGTTGTAATGTAGCAAAGCGAGGAGAGGGTTATTTGAGCATAGGTGCAGGAGAATAATAATGAAACACTTCATGAGGTCTGCTGAAGTGATGATTGATTGTGAGATGAGATTCGTGACAACCCGTATTGCGATCTCTGCAAATTCAACCCGCAACATGAAATCCTAGGAGAGTACATATGGTTTTCTAGGGGAGATCTCCTCGGACGCTCGATCGCCAACATAGATAATGAAACCTTCTGATGCCCTTCATAATCCTCGCTTTCCCAACTCGACCCCCCCGCCAGGGTCTCAGAAGAATATAAATGCTTAATGGGACGACGCCCATAAGCCACGATTACACAAGGGGAACCAAAAATACCCAGCCTTTGCGCAAGCGGACACTTTTAAGGGCAACATGGCAGCGAAAGGACGAGAGGTAGGTGTGACGACGATGGTTTTGTTATGTTACGCCGAGGGGGGGGGGGGACCATTGCCGCGGCGTCTCCTTTTCCAGGCCTCATCCCCTTCCCTCGACAAGACCCTAGATGCCCTCCAACGATCTCCCGCGGCGGGTACGGTACATCGGTATCGAGGGCAGGCTCTCGCGTCCCCGTCGCCACATGCATATATATATGTATGGCGTCACGTCGGGACGGGGTCGCCCCAGCCCAAGCACTTTCCTGCGGGTTAGAGAATAAGGCTAACTTACGAGTATGCCGAGTCTCCCCCGTGCCATCACGAGCACGATCCTCGTGGAATATGAAGATGGGCCTACGGGAAAGGAGTGGGAGGTTGCGAGCGTCACTGCTCCTAAGGGAGGGATTGGCGTAACCCCAGGGGACCGGCGGCATACTTATGCCGCGCATTTTCATGGAGGGGTCTCCAGTGTTGTCCAGTCGGCCGACGGAAGACACTTGAAATGTCGAGACGGGAGCTCCCACTTCCCTGGAGGGGTGATTTTTGTTGCCGAGAATGTGTCATTCTCGTTATTTTGACACTACGTGCGATCTTTTCATTGCCAATAACCAGCCGTCGAGGCCGCGACAAGTGGCGCTAAAGCAACAGCCAAGCTTGACTTTTTTCCCTTAGGCAAAGCTACTCAAGCCGCTCAGGCCAGTGGCGAATCATAGCGCTCTCCAGGCTGTAGTTGCAGTCCGAAGAGAGTCGTGTCTCACTTAGAGAGTGATGGTGAGGCTCCTTTCGCTTCTTTCCTCAGACGCCAAGTCAAGTCGAGGGTAAAGTCTTGGATACGGAGGTAGTGAAATGAGATCCATTCCATACTACCGCAATAAGCGGAAACCAAGTAGCGACCAGGGCATTCTAAACGCGATTCAAATTAGCAGAAGATGAGCAGAGGAAGGAGGAGCCCGTATAAGCCTCCGTGATGGCGATGCGGTGTGGCAATCTACAGGGAATTTGCGCACTCAAGGCCATCGAAGATAATCCCACTAGAGCAGTCGGAATGAATTGAACGAATCTTGTTTGACTTTAACCTCCTCGTCTGGCTCTCACCTTGGTAGAAGGAACACTAGCTCGTCGCATCCGCGGAAGGAGAGCCGTTGGGTTCTTCTACCGTACCTCTCGAAGGGGCGGCGGAGTGATGATACTGTAGTCTGCAAGGAACCCCTCGTTGGATCGCATCGATTTTAGATAGGCGGCGTTGGCAATATTGGAAAGCAAAAGGGATGTGAACCGGCAGGAAAAGGGAGCGGTATTCTTGTCTTTTATATCAGCCACGCCATGCTCCTTTGGGCGGCAAGACGCGGAGAGCAGTCGGACTTTCTCTTCGCAAACCACCAACACGTGTCTCAGCTTGAATTGCGATGGCCAGAGACCAAGTATGCGGCGCGCGTCGTGTCCGGGAAGCTTGTCATTCTATAAGCCATACGGTCGAGTTACTGCAAGCGTGCCGTGGGAGGCCAAAAGCAAAAGTAGTGGTGGGATTCGCAAGGCAGTGGTATTGGCAAGTCCTGCCGGGCGTGGCGACGGGTCCGAAGGCGAGGTGTCGCTCGCTCTCCCTCGTAGATTCTTGGGGGACCGGCCCAAGTCCTCCCCATCCTCACCGCCGGGCGTAGGTTGCGGTGGGAGAGCGGTTTGCTTTTCACGCCGAGTCGTCTTGGACACCTTTAGTAGTAATAAGACAGCCTGTGAGAGACAGTGCCGGACCCTTGTAGGTTAAGCAAGGAGCCACCGTCAAGTGCTTATTGTGTGCGGCGGCTGTGGATCTTGACGCTGGCAAGCGCTGGGGCCAATCACGTTCCAGGAAGCCTCATCTCACGGCACGGGTGAGTTTGCCACATAAGAAATAGGGGTGCATCTAAAGGCGCATCCGGACCTCTGCACCAAACTTGGCCGAAGGCGGCATGCATTTCGGTGTGATCCCGCGATGTGTACCCCCCTTCTGAGAAATTTGGTTATTAACTGCTTGTTTTATGTTGAGACGTGCTTACGAGTCGCTTCGTAGCTTACAGACTCAGTACGTAGGTCCTCCGTTCGTACTTACGGAGTTATTGTGGTAAGCGTCATGCGGAGCGAGGGGGCACGGTAGTTGCATGGATTCTTGGGTGCATGGGTGCATGGGTTGCATGGTTGTTTGGTTGCAGCCGGTCAAAAGATGCCGACTAATTCCGATCGCGTTAGCCGCTGGATCCACCGAGGCGCCGGCTCGACGCCCGGGATGTCTTATCGGATGGGGACGCCTTATCGATACCGATAAGATAGAGCCGATACGTGGTACAACTTTGTACTGTACAGTACTGTACTGTAAAGTGCGACGTGGGACGCCGTACTCCGGAGGAGCAGTCTCGCGAACCGAGGGCAACGACTCAGCGGACAGTGCAACTGTAGGGTGCCATATTGGGCGACTCGGAACCGCCATCCAGGACTCCGCGGCATCCAATCCAGGAACCTGCCATACGGACCCCTCAATATAAAATATGTGTTGTGCGTGGGTTCGCAAGCCGCACGGTAATTCGCTTTCGAGTGGCTTCTCCCCCAATGATTCGCGATACAAATTACTTACATCCAATCCCGACGCTGGATCCACCGAATAACGTTTGTTTGGGGGGGTCCAGTATGTACTAGTAGCTGTAGGCTGTACAGGATGGGTGACGACTCAAGACTCAAGAGACCGTCGCTCGTCCGTCCGGAGTACGGTGCTGGTACAGCTGCGGACAGCGCCAGTCCGGACAGCACATCAGTTCGCGGTACCTGACCCAAGCCCTCCTCCTCGCTTGAAGCACCTCCTCCATCCTGGCCCGTCCATCATCACATGCGCTCCTTGCTGCGTTGAGTCTCCTCGCTGCGTGGAGTCTAGACTGCTGTCCTTCTCTCCGTGAGTCCGTCCTTTACCTTACAGTCCGTACGGTCAGTACGAGTAGCCCACCTCGCTACTCCGCACTCGCCTCGCGAGCCTGACTCCGTCCTTCGCCTCGCGACTCATCCCCCATACTCGTTGCCAGCTCGTCCACTCCGCTGCGTCGGTCCTCGACGAGCGACGAGCGACCAAGCCGCCAGCTTCCCATCAGACTGGTGGCTCGTCGTTTCACTTGTCCCAAAGCCCATCCCGCCCCGCGAGAAGTGAGACCCCTCCTCTCCTCCCTCTCTTTGCGCCTTGGGGAGAAGGGGAGAGCCAACCTTGCACCCCATCCAAAAGCCCAAAAGCCAACCACCCGTCCACCCACCCCGCCTCACGCCTCCACCACCACACGCCAGCCTGATTCCCCTTCCCTTCTTTCCCTTCCCTTTCCTTCCTTCCCTTCTCCTTCAACTCCTCTTTCTTCCCCCTCTCCTCTTCCTCCCTCCTCCCGTCTCCCATCTCCCATCCATCTCCCATCTCCCATCTCCTCCCGTCACCCATCTCCCCCATCTCCCAATCACCCATATATTCGACCTTCCTCGACCTCCTCGTGACCTGGCCCGCCTCCATCTGTCATTTATCTCCATCACGACATCGTTCCCACCGCCTCCCCTCCCTTCCCCCCCTCCATATCCACCCTCATCTATCCTCGTCAGATATCGTGGTGAATGGGATTCTGGAGTCGCCGCTTTTCCTGTCCGCCCTCTCCCTCGCCCTCGCCCTCGCCTTCTCCTCCACTTGGGCTCCTCTGCACTTGCCCGCCCTTCTTCCCCGAGACAACCATCAATCCATTTCCCCTTCGCTCGCCATACAGTACTCGTCCGAAATCACTCGTGGGAGCTGAACACCGTGTTCTGAATTTGTTTGAGCCGCTTCATCATCTCACCACTCTCAGCCTGGTGCCAGTGCGGGGTCATTCATGATGGATCAGATGGACTACACCATGGACGAGCCTCACTCCAACCGTCAAAATATTCCACCAAGATGCCAGTATCAGCCGTCCCATACGATGCCTTCACATCTGATGATGTCCAACCCCGGTGCATCTTCTCAGGCTCGTGACAATCAACCTCAGCCTTACGATCCAGTGCACGATAATGTCGAGTCGAATACGTGGTTCTCGAGCCACAATACAAATATTCCAAGTCGACCGAGATATCAACCCACGTCTCACGGTTCGCAGTGGGAAAGCAGCTCATTTGCTTCAATTCCAGGCTGGCAGGGTTATGGTGAACTGGCCCCGAATCATCAACCTCATCCTTCGGACCCATATGGAAACAGGTCACAAAATGGGCCGATGGGGGGCATGTCGAATTCACCGTGGCAAGGATCCTTTGACCCTACAACATTTGGGTACAATCCATATCCGGGATCAAGTACGAATATCATGTCGACGCCAAACGCTAGGAGAGAGGCGCCGAGAGTGACCTCAGCACCCGGTCCCAATTACCTACCGCAATCATTCCCTACTCGTACGCATGTGCCTACCACCCAACGACCAGCACGACTGGATGCCGCTTCGCTTCTTTCCGTGGATCCCCCCCCTCCCCTCGCCCCGCGAATTCATTCCAATGCCATCTCTCCCGAGAACCTCAGGAGAGGTACATTTGCCCAGCCTTCGGAGAGAGAGTGTGAGTCCCTCTTTTGCTTCATGGCTAATGAAACGGTGACTGACCTTCTCGGTAGCAGAGGGAATATCGCGGAGATATCCGAGTGGTAGGATGAATAGCTGGATGGATCGTACAGCCCCGAGACCTCGATTTCCAAACGAATGGGATAATTCGGATGAGGATGACGATTTGGAGGAGAGATTTCCTGATGGGCATGGTGGACTAGAGGTTGAAGATGATCGTACCTTGTCCTCACTGCAAACCGGGATTTTTGGAACGAAGAAGGTGCCATCAAAAACAGCCATAGCCTCACTGGAGGTTGTGAAGCCCGAAGACCTCAAGGATGCTGATAAAAGTAAGTGCATCTTATTCTGCCGTGGTTGCGTGGCCCTATCCCCTCTCGTATGGAGAAGGGGCACTTTGAGGTTCCGGAAGGAGGTTGAGATGCTAGTTTTATCTTCCAATGACGGGTTGATCCGCACGCATTCCACGGGCTTACGAACTACCAATAGCTTGCATTATATGCTACAACGAATTTGGCGTCAGCAATCCGGAGGGTCTGGTCGAAAGGCCTCTCCGACTGCCCAAATGTAAACACATATTCGGCGATGGTTGTATCAAAAAGTGGTTCGAGGACTCGGACAGCTGTCCATACTGTCGTGACAAGTTACCTTCCGAGCTTGCCATCAGCAGGACCACTGCGTTGGAAACCCTCCGGAGTCATCGAGAGCGCATTGCACACATGGCTGCTGTTGGATATCGTTCGCGCCACAGCTTTGGAGGAGCCCCTCGATTCCATCTTTCCGAGGAGTCCGGAAGGTAAGTGAAGCGAGAATTTCGTCCTTTGTTTTGGCAGGCGGCTGATGGGTTCTAGAACTCCCGCGACCCAGTATCCCCAGCGAGCGCAAGACGAATACGAACTTGAGATGAATAGAACGGTGGGTGGTTGGGACCACGCTCTATCGAATCGATCATCTCCTGGTGAGAGCAATGACAATAGAAGACGGCCCCCGCGTGGTCGGAATGGAAACAATAGAGCCGGACACACCTTCAGACCTATGTCGGTCGGCTCAGCGAGATACCTGGCGCCACCGATGGCACCTCATCCTCCCCTGAGAGCGGTTCCAGATGGGTCTCCAGGCGGACCTATTTCTGGGAATGCTGCGCGACCATCCATGATGCCCGCTCTACGTGGGCAAGGGAGCGGCGAAGCGACGACCACCACCACCACCACGACGTCTCAAACAACTCCGCCAAGACACCGACAGTCTCCGTCGAATTCATTTTCATCCTCCACCGAACAACCATCCCCCCCAGTCGCAGTAGGCTCTGGTGAAAATGTTCGACCTCGTCGATCTGAGAATTTGATCGATCTCATGGACGGCTTCACCGAAGCTAGGGGCGAAAATTGGACCGGCACACTTGGCGATTCCGTCGCGGTCCCCCCAGACAGCCCTCCGTCCTTCCCGGTTAATGCTGGGCCACCTCGCAACCTGCCTGGTAATCAATCCACTTACCTACCACACTTCAATGACCTTGGAGATCCTACGACGCGCTTTTTCCGACAGCATGGTTTGAGAGAGACTTCTCCAAGTCCTCGGTGGTCCCATTAAAGGTCGAGGGGATGAGAAAGGGGCTTGATGGGACCATGCAGGGGTCCTAGGTGTTATGCTCCCACCACGATTTCCCCTCGACCTCATTTGCTGGGCTCGTCTTCCGGAAGAGACACAGTCCCCGACTTCTTGGCGGCTACCAACTCCCACCACGCACGGTACATCAGCACTTCTTCAGGTGAAATGAGGTTAGGGTGGCTGGCATGCATGGCGTATTCATACTTCGTTTAGCTCCCTTTCGAAATCTACTTAACGGATGGATGGGGCGCTTCTGCTGATGGAGTATTGGCCTGCGATGACTTTCCCCACGCTGAATAACAGCAATAGCGTCACAATAATAGCCTTTCCCCCGTTGAGAGAATAAAAGAATATACTAAATTGAAATTCGATTATTGCCCGTTTCTGGTTTGGTTGCCTTGTGATATATATATATATATATATATATTTGTGACGGAGGAGAGTGTGAAAATTGACATGTGGAGGCACATTCGGAGGGGTTTGAGTAAAGCGGGACTATGCCAAGGATCGACAGGCAGCCCCTTAATGCTAACCGAGAGATCACAACGACATCACAACACTTCAAAATTACATCTCGGATTTTGCAGGAAACAACATGGGATTTCATGATTTAGCCATCAAGGAAGACCGGATCTATATCCGAACATGAATTGCGGATCCATCTGGCCATTCGCCGTCCAAACATGCCATCCCCTGCCTTGGCGAAAACCCAAATGCCCACCGACCGACTCAGTGCAGCGAGCCGAGGACGAGGCGCCCAGCCCCGACGGTCCTCTGCCGCATCCGTCTTGATGGCTGGTGACGTGGAGGCGTTCATGGGAGAGGCGCGCCATGCTGAATCCTGGACCTGGCGACGGCGAGGACCGTCGTCCCGCGGAGGGGATTGATTGTTGGTCTGTCTTGGGTGAGTACGACGTCCCAAGGTAGTTCCTGCTGCCATGGGAAGAAAGCCGCGGGGATCAGCGTGATGACCGCGGCGGGCCTTTTCGCGTGCGGTTCCATCGTGGGGGGGTTCCTGGCTGGGTTTGATGCGGAGGGATTCTGGCGGATGGAGGTGGGGCGACTGCTTGCTTGCCTTCCTCGCGCCGCCGGGACGGATGTCAGTAGCTAGGATCGCGAGGTGGTGGTGGAGGAGGAGCAGGTGGAGCAGGAGCAGGAGCAGGTGGAGGAGGAGGAGGAGGCGGCGCGTCGACATGTCTCCATTCCCGCTCCGCACTCTCGCTTTCCCCCCCCAGAACCTCCCTCCGCATCCGCACCCGCCTCAGCGCCCACGGCTCGGCATCCCCCATCGCATCCTCACACGCTCTTCGGTATCCCCCCCCGGCGCCCCCCCTCGATCGCGTGCTCGGCTCGGCCGTCCTGTCCCACCACTCGATTCCTGGACGGAGCGCCGGCCACCCCGGGGCGATGCCATGGCGCTCGTGTCGGCGTAGGGTGAATCGGTAGGTGGCGTAGAGGAGGGCGAGGGCGAGGAGGGCCCTGGCGAAGGCTAGGAGGGAGAGCTTCAGGACGCGTGTGGTGGGTAGGTCGTGGTGCGGGGTGTAGGACGGGTGTAGGAGGGGTCGTGGTGTTCGTGGTGGTGGTGGTGAGGCGCGGCGGAGGAGAAGGGGTCGTCGAGGGTGGTTTCCACCGGCGCGTGGGACTGCGATGTTCTGCTGCGTGGGGTGGTGGTGCCCTCGGCGGGACTAGTGGAAGCGGGTCGGGGGGAGGCGGTGGATGCCGCGGGAGCGTTGGGCGTGGAGGCCGCGGCGGCGTGGAGGCTGCGTGTAGTAGAGGTACGACAGCAGGAAGGTGAGCGGCGCGGTGATCGCGACGAGGAAGAGGAAGGCGAGCATGGCCGGGAGCCCGTTGATGGAGCAGTCCGTATTGATGATGCCGAAGTTGTCGCTGTAGTGGCATGCGATGTGCAAGGCGGGGTGACTGCTTGACATGGTGATGGTGCTTGGTGGTGGGTGCGGCGGTAGTCTCGGTTAATCTCGCGTGGTGGTGGTGGTGATTGTGAAGGGGATGGAGAGGGAGGACAGGGCGGCGCTCGAAAATATATATCTGTGGATTTGTGCGTGTGGAAAGGTGGCGCGATGTTCTTGTGAAAGTGGCAAGGGAGCTAGTCTTGTTTAGGGTGGCGAGCGGAACTGTGCACATTCAGTCGGTAGGAGGGGAGCGTTGTACTGGTTAGGTACGCCAGTTAAGGCGGTGATTAGCTGTTGTTGTTTTCAGCTGGGTTTAGGAGTTTTAATTTATACACAAGTGCCAGCAGCCGGCATCTCGCTTAGCAAGGGGGGGGAGGGGGTGTGGTCGTGATATATTCCTAGCATGTATATTCAATGAATGAAGAAGTCGGATGAGAGAGTGAGGCGCGACATGTAAGATAAAGAGCGCAGTTACGCTAGTCGATCAATTGCCTTTGATCTAAATATCTAGATCCCATAGGAACGTCTACTTTATGATATATACGTAGGTCGATTTCTTCTCAGTAATAGGTAGGAGAAATCAAGGGATTTAAAGACAATGGATGAGAGCCCTTTGATTTTCTTCTGCTTGCAAGTTCCCGCCTTGATTCAACCAGTAGATGTCGCCTACGGAGATGTCGGTGTTCTGGAGATATTATATATCCAAGGGAGAGTAGGCCGTTTATGTTTAGGAAGGGTTCCTTACCAGGCATATGTAAAGCCATGAGAGAAATTGAAGAACAGCCGAGGTGAAAACATCACTCGTCTTCTTGGACTTATACCCCCTGCCTTCTTTAGGCGGTCAACTATCTCATGTTTTAACGCCTCAGTTTAAGATGTGACTTTGTACGAAGGCTGAAAAAATCCTTCCCCTCAGTGGTGATCCAAGGGAGTTGGTTGGCGTTGGGTAGGGACAGTCGAGGAATAGAAGAACAACTCGGCTAAAAGGTCTTATATTCTCCCATATTCATAGTTCTTATTACGTATATCTACAACTCGGTTCGTCCGTAAAGTTCGCCTCGAAGACCTCGAAGGCGACAAATATCCTCCCTCGCGTAGACTTTTCCCTCGCCCCACCAACTCTCCTACTCCTGGATCCTCTAGGGCGCCTCTAGAACACAAGAGCGCGCCCACCCGAGCAACATTCCATACGCCGCGTTCCGTCGCGCCAGAGCTCGTTTATTTCTCAAACACATCCCCGATCCCGGGGAAAGAAGATCGAGATCCTGCGGTTTGGAAGACGCAACGCCTTACTAACGAGCAAGTTCCATCTCAGGCCAACATCGGCTGATACTTTCCCCCGTCGATACGGCTCGTAGATGTTCTCCCCCGGCAAAACACGGTTGCTGGCAAACACCACCAAACCTCTCCCCCCCCCCTTTCCGACGGCCGGGATACGGAAGAAGAAGAAGAAGGAGGAGGAGGAGGAGAAGAAAGCAAAAAACACCTCTCGCGGTTCCAGTGAAGATACTAGCTCCCGAAGGATCCCGGGGGCTAGATCACGAACAAGGCGCCGGGAACGCGTGAAGACAGCCCAGGAAAGCGCGGGGAGAAAGACGGCGCAGAGACGAGAGTCCACCACGAGCCTGCCAAACGCAGGGACGTGTGCGGGGGAACGCCCTAGCCAAGTCGACGTCGAAGCTCGCGTTGCTGTCGCGTTCTGCCGAGCCGTAGCCATGTGCTTGCGAGCGTGTTTACGCCAGAGCCAGACGGCCGCGGAGTCCCACGGATCTAATCTAGATGGTGGAGGCATATGCGGCTGTGCTCTCTCTGTTCGACGGCGCTGCGTGCAGACTTCATCGAGGTTGGCTGCAATGTGGTATCAGGTGGGCCGGACACATGTGGAAGTTGGAATGGAATCCGCTGGGATTTCACTCACCGTGGTCTTTGGGGTCGAGGGGCCGTAGCTCGACGAGGGAAAGACTAGCCGGCCTGACAGATGATCAAGGTGTAGATCCATGGGGTTTGTACAGCACAGTGGCCTTTGGGACTATTCATGGGATGAACGTTGGGACAGACGTAGTCGTGTGTCCTGTGTCCCCTGAGGAGCAAGTCCAGGACGGGGCGTATAAAGTTACATGAAAACCCTGGCCACAGTGCTAAAATAAATCAACACTCCCCGGACACCTTCAAAACGAAGCCTTCCTCGAGCAACCAGAATCCGGTCGGTTTTGCCCTGTCTGCGTGCGGCAGGTCTCAATGTCGAAGGCCTAAACCTCCTTTCCAAACACACAAAGCAAAACTCGCTTAACCCCCAGGCAGTCCTCGCGGCGAGTCTGTAGAGGCCGAATAGGTTCTCCGCGGTGTCGGCTGCCGATTCTGGATATCGACGACCTCTTCGAAGTTCGAGCGGTGGATAGTGAGGCCTGGCCGCTGGAGACTTGAAGCCATCGTGTGAAGTCACCCATGGCTCACCCCCGAAAAATGGCCATATGAAGAAGATATACTCCTCTTTTGGATCATCCGAGGAGCACGCCGTGCGTGGAGCCGGCATTTAGCTGGTGGCCACCTAGCTGAGTGGATATCTCGTCAGTGCCATACCCGTAGCGCGACCTAGGTAGAAGCGCTCGCGTAGTCCATCGAGCAGAAAGAAAGAGGGCAAACAACAGCTTGCCGCAACCATCAACGAAGGCACCTGTGAACAGTCAGTCAATTAGCGGTCGGGAAGCTGCATCAGGAGAGCACGATACCAAGACGCCGAACCTCAGCCAAGGGCGCCTCATTTCATAGCTGTAGCGGTGTTGAATGAAATAGTAAATTTCTTTCCTTTAGTAGAGTTCTAGCGCTGCTTCTTCCTCGAACCGTGTCGGAAATTCAGACCGGTCGACACCAGCATGAAATATGGGAGTGATCCCAGCTACGACCGTCACCTAGACTCCTCCCTCGGCATGGATTTCGCAGTCGAGAAAACCTGCTGGCACGCTGCCACAGACTCAAGAGTCAACACGCGTCCCAACTCCCAAGGGCCAAGCAGTCCAGAAGGAAAAGACTGCGTCAAACGCCTTCGCAAGTTGGCTGGAGAGACACTTTGAAAATAGTCGAGACTGGGTTCAGACTGGGTTCAGACCAGGTTCAAACTTTTGGGTAGGGAAGCTTGCGATCGAGGAGGGTTGGGTTGGGCAATGAGGCACTTGAAAACACATTGCATGATAGGAAACCACGAGAGAGATTCAGGGTCGACTTGAGAGGGAGAGATAAGTCTGAACTCCGAATAAACCGCCCCTTACTTCTCTCCGAACCATAGGAGAAAGAACTCGATTCCACGGGCAGCTTCCGAGGAGCCGTCATCATCTGGAATAGAACTCCTCGTAGCCATCAGAGAGGAACGAGAGAGTATTACTCTATAATATAGAAATAGCCTATATTCCTCCCTCGGCGCCCAGCACACAGAGAGAGAGAGACTTGAGAGAGACTTGAGATGGACCTAGCTGCCGCTGAACCTGGAACAGAGAAAGCGTATCCTGAAGCCCTTGCAAGGGCTCTGCTTGGAGAGGAAGTTCTGGAACGGGTTGGGCCCATCATGAGCGAGCGACCTGTGGAGTTGCTGATGTTCAGGTTGAGGGCAACCTGACGGAGTACTGAGCCATCAGGGGATCCAGAACAATGAGGCCCTCCCTCCCTCGGAAATCACTTGCAAATCCTTCGAGGACGTGTTTTCCCGCCTGATCAGGATGATGGCCAGGGCCATAATGATGGCAAGATGCTCACCGTCTGGGACCCACGGGACTTCCCTCTCCGCCTCCTTTTCGACAACCCCCAGACACGAACGACGATACGAGATAGATAGAGCCTTCTTCGGCGCTATGCTCGGGACATTAACCATTAAGCCCATCCCCTATCCCCAACCCGCGCGGGGGGGGCGCCCGTACCTGCGATCGTCGACGTTGAGGACCTGAACGAGATCTCAAGAGGCAAGGGGAAATGAGCCACGACAATGCGCCCGGCATTCAGGACGCCAAAGAATGTGGGGGGGAGATCTGATCGGTGCCATTCTGCTTGTCTCGGGGCGCCTTTTGTTGGCGGGCTTGCAACCTCCCCTTTTTCGAAAAGCCGTATTGCCGCGATGCCATTTTGGGTTGCGAAGGGTTGAAGAATCTGATAAGTTTTGTTTATGCCGCCGCCGCCCCCCTGTGCAGGCAGGTTGCGAGCTTGCAAGGTGTACCCTCCAGGTTTAGTCATGGTGAAACAACCTAAAGCGACGATCATGGACTTGGTTTTCTGGATTATCTGCAAAGGCCGGGGTGACTGCGAGATTGGCAGGGCAGGGATGAGGAAGAGCGTCGACCATTTCGAGACTTCCAGGGCCCTTATTCATGATCATTAGACCATCATGGAGAAGTGAGGGAAAGAATTATCGATTGGGAACACTGTCGTTGTATGTTTAAGAGGAAAAGCCATTGGCTTGACTTCAACTTGGTATGGGTTCTACAGGAAGGTTACTGGAACTCGTAATAGCTCACTTGCACGAGATTTCCCATGAAGGCTCGAAGCCGTACCGCAAGGTCGGGCAACGACAACTGTGTACGGAGTATTGGACAATGGAACAGTTGACCACTGAGCAGAGCTCCCAGTTTGAAGGCGTGGGCGAGCTGGAGACCCGGGACATGCGTTCTATTGACTCGGTTGCTATCCGAAGTTGTGTTATGTTGGCGGGAGCAGTTGTGTTTGGAACGCTCTTTGCCCGTGCTCCTCTGTGATCGGATGTGTGCTTTTGCATCACCAAGGCCGTCCCGACCAGATGGTAAGTCGGCGACCATTATGTCTAGTGGAACTATCCTCGTTGTCTCATCTGTTGTGAGCCTGCACTCTGCGTGGCTTCGGGAAGTCTGTTCTCCGCACGGGGACCACTGTGGTTAGGGGAACACACTTGAACTGCGTACGGAGTACGAAGAATATTGGGAGAACAATCAGTTGGAGACGATTCCCAAGTGGTTCCTGTCTTGGAATATCAGCGGGAGGCGCGCTGGGGATTTTGCTTGCTTGCGATCTCTCCCTCTCTCTGCTGCTGTTGATGCCCCTTTTCGGCATCAGAAGCTCGCAGTTATTCCGTCCCAAGTTCTCAACGGAATAACAAGCACTCACAGCCACAGGAAAGAAGGTGGGAACTTGTTTACGCTTGTAATCTGAATTCATCAGACCGGTTGTTTCGTTTATGAGTTGTTTACTTGACGAGAAGCTGTGATATGCATAGATCCACCCCTTGGCACTGGCTGTTCGACACTTGACGTCTTGAATGATCCACCCCGTGCCTCATTAAACTGCGGGAACAAACCGGATTTTAAAGATTCGCCGTCTTCACGCAAGTGGTTCATTCATTCGTTCAGGGTCGAAGATGCAAGGTTTCCCCTCAACGTTTCCCATGGTAACTTGACTCGCTTGTGCCAACCCGATTGGCAATCCTCCTTCTGCATCCGCCGCGTACAGACAAGGGCGTTGACCGCCTTCATTGACCTATGGCTGCCTGAGAGGCTTGTCGAGATTTCTCATTGATCACAAGTCATTCACCACTCAAAGATTGAAAGCGTTGAGTGGTCGAGTGACAGCTCCAACCAGGAAACCAGGTGCTAGAGGGAAGAGCGGTTGGAGATGGGGCCATTCGGGATCGACTCAATTGTCAAATTCATATCCCACTGCACTACAGTACGCCCACAAGGGTTTCGATTGCTGTCCGGATCTACCTCGTTCCCGAGAGGTGGCGCTAAGCCTCAAAGATGGAGAGACCCTTCGACTACTCTCTACATGGGTAAATAGATGTTAAATGGTGAACCCAACTGAAGAGAAGGATCTCGTATCCCGACCAGGTGATTGGTCACTCCACCAAGGATTATCGACTTTATGTGGGCCTATTTAACATTTATTGCGGCCTGTACGGAGTAGATCTTCGACTAGATCTTTGACTAGATCTCATTGGGCTGACCAAGAAATGTGAGGAGAAGCGAGCCCGGCGAGAAGAAGGAAACCCATCACTTGCGGCCAAATGCAGACCTGGCGAAGTTGGGCAGGAGTAGGGCCCTAGGAACCTATTCCCACTTCCAGGTGTTATCACCTTGTCACTAACAGGCAACAATGGCGGTTGATGTCCATTGTCCATGGATTCGGATCCCATCGATGTTTAAAAATATGTTTCAGAAAGGGGCTGTGCCGACTTGGAGTTGAACCTGCCGAGGCTGGAAGTACAGTACGACTTCACAGCGGAAGCATAGATCCTCGATTTCTCGTGCGCCACCCTCTGGGCAGAGGCCTCGTTTAATGGCCTCCGGTCGACAAATGAGAACGTTGCCCGGCACGTAGGGCGAAGGCAAATATGGAGGAGAACCTCATGTGCGAACCTGAACCGCGGCACAGGGAGAGAACGAAAGGGGATGGAGGTAAGGCTGAGGATCGGCAAGACCTGCTATCAATAGAAACAACAAATTGAGACGGACCATGAGATTTGGAGCAGCAAATGATGACAACGTTGTACGTTCTGGAGGCGTCTCAGCAGAAGGAGCTGTCGTCCATCCACCTTCGGTGGCGTTGCTCTGGTCATGCGTACAGTACGAGCAGTACTTCGTCCAGAGCTGGTACCTTTTCGAGAACCCCTCGCATGGAAATCATTTGCGCGGAGATATACGGAGTGTCGGGAATCTTTCTTTCGTCGTGTGTCCAGAACCAAGTCCTGGTCGTACTGTCACCAAGGCGGAAAGCGAAGGGGTCCCGATCCGGCGTGTTCGGTGGAACCCGCCGCGGCGCCGTCACAGCCCGACCGCAAAGGCCGATGGGCGTTGTGATAGGCTCGGCACCGGGTTCGACGTAGGGGAACTAGACGGACAGTTCTACGTAGGCCTGATTCCACGACGTAGGTATACTACA
>MU251410.1:0-66140 GCA_019669835.1 Amylocarpus encephaloides | reverse complement strand
CACAGGACCATACTACACAGGACCATACTACACAGGACCATACTACACAGGACCATACTACACAGGACCATACTACACAGGACCATACTACACAGGACCATACTACACAGGAACTACACAGTACTATACTACACAGTACTATATTACACAGTACTACTCCGTATACGGAGCGGCATGAAAGAATAATGGTGGGCGTGGGCTCGGGTTATGGCGACCCGCAACATCTATGGCTGTCTGTTTGTTGCTGGCCCCTGCCGCATGACGAGTGCCAGACGGCCAGACCCATGATCAGGTTCTGACTTCGACTCGAGACCTCGAGTGGGCTGCTCAAGCTCCCAGGTTCAAGAAGAAGGGACCAGGGGATGTCAGATCAACAAGGGAGGTACAGTCCTACAGTGCTTACACCGTAAGGTAAGGTTATCAAGCATCCAGCATCCAGCACCAAGCAAGCATCAGGCGGCAGGCATCAAGCATCGCGCATTGCATCCGCCTGAAGAGATGCTATTCCCACCACCCATCTGGGAATAAGACGACGAAGTCATGATGACCTCGATGCGTGAGTGGAGGAGTGGACTCTCATTCGTCGGTTGGACAGCGGAGATAGTCCTCCTCCCGCGAACGAACCTTACAGTACAACGGCCACCCGATGCCGCCGGCCCACCAAAATCCTGCTTCATGGCCAACTATCACCGGCAACCGTTTCAACCGAACGGCTCTGATGGGACGCTAGTGTGCCGCTAGCAGCACTACTCGCCCCCTCGATAAGACTCCTCCATACTGGAAAGGCTATCCAGGACATCCAGGGTCGTCGGGATTGAGTCGCGAACCATTGGGCCGGAAGCTTCTCGAAAGCGAATCACAGTGTGGCCTTCCGGACCCACCCCCTGACAAATACCCGTATTTACTACGACGTATCCCCCCTGAATCAAGGATATTCGGCGAATTCAGTGTGGGGCTGGTGTAGCGAATCATTGAGGCGGAAGCTCTCGAAAGCGAATCACGGTGTGGCTTTGCGGACCCACACCCTAACCAAATATTTAGGGGGATAGTATATTTACCTCCCAAGTACTTATCATGACGCGACCGGAGACTACTTCTCCCAAGTAGTGGCGACGGTGTCGTCGCTAGTCGCCAGTCGCCAGTTTTGGTCGGAGTTTATTTAGCCATACCTCTGTCACCACTCCACCTCCACACAGTTATCTCATCTCGTACGGGTGGCAATGCAAGGCGTCGTTGGAGACATAAACCTGCGAGGAGCAGCGCGATGAAATCATCTCCGCTCTCACCCTGTCTCGCCCACGCCAACCAGATGTCATCAAGCTTCTTTGCGCGTCGCTCTGTGTCATTCCCTGTGCCATTGTCTGTGCCATTCTCAGATTCTCTGTGCCAATGTCTGTGTCATTCTCTGTGCGCTTCTCTGTGCGCTTCCCTTCACGTAGCGGTCACCCGAGTCTGTGTGATGGCGGAGGAGACCTAGTCACTCAGGAGAGGAGCTGGGAAGAAGCGAAGAACTGGTGGTACTCCGTACAAAGTCTGAGTCCCACCTCCCAGAGGCCTCGAGCCACGTATACGTGGTAGAGAGCGATCGAGGGAGTCATGGGAGACATTGTTTCTGGCGCTAGCTGATAGCGGCACACAAACACAAGAATGGCAGTCTGAGGTACAGTCCGGACCGAGTGGTATGGCTGTTGAAAGCGACGGCGAAAGGACGAGTACTACCTGAGGAAGTACGGCCTGAGTACGACGTACATACCGGCAACGAGAGTACCTACTAGCACCTCCTCGTCTAATTCGAGCCTCTCTTGTTCCCTTGTTCTCTTATTCCCTTGTCTTCCCTTCTTCCCTTCTTCCCTTCTTCCCTTGCTCCCTTGTTTCCTTGTCTTCCCTTGTCTTCCCCACTTGAAGATCGGCCATATACTTCCCTCTTCCTCCCCTCCCATCCATCCTCCCATGCTCTCTTTACGATCGACCTCCAAACCCCCAACTCAAACAGAACGCTACCTCGCTGCCCCAACTTTCAAGCATCCTCAAACACGCCTAGTCGATCGATCGGCGCTGTCTCCCATATTGTTTGTTGGAGACCTCTGACCCTGCGACACCGCCTCGAACTCTGGGAACTCTGGCACTTCCACATCACCAGCCCCAAGGACGATCATCAGACGCCTGCGCTGCAATCTAAAGCTGCCATCTCCCTGCCCTGCCCTCGAGCATCTGACTACACCAGCTTCAACGTTCTGGTCGGCCTCAGTTTCGGTCCACAAGCGGACAACGAAAGGCTGCCACTTCTTCCCGGCGGGCCTCATCTGCACGAAAGCAGGAGTGCATTCTTAGGGGAATTGAAGAGCTTGACCGTTGTCGATCTTGCCTAAAGAATTCCCAGAATTCCAAGTGCCTTATCTGAGGCACGCCTACGTACCGGAGCAGGTCGCCATTCTTCACCTAGACAGTCTCTGGTCCTCCTCACTCACCCCCGACCAACCACAACCACAAGCAGGGATTCCGCTCCAGTATTTCCATGTACGGACCTACAAGCACATAAAGGACGCTAATCCCGCCTTTCGATACTGATCGGATCGTCTCTGCTTGCACGGCACTTGTAACTTGACTCCTCGGCTCATCTTGAACGCACCACACCTATTCTGACGGAATCTTGCATGTATCTTTGAAACTGCTTCACTTCGACTCCGGGAGCCTTTGACTTCTTGTCACATCAAACCAACACAGATCATCTTAAAGATGACCATGACCATCGACAACCAACAACGCTTCGGCGGCATGAACTTCGACCACATGCCTTACTCGAACTCCCTCTTCACAAACCCTTACAGCTCGCCGGCGCCCTCTCAGAACCCAAGTCTATACGCCCCTTCTCACAACACCCACAGCCATGTGGGTCTCGAGAACTTGGGGAAGCAACAGACCTCTCATATGTCAAACAATACCTCAATGGCATCATATGCCGGTGTCCCCATCACCGCCCCCTCACCAGGTAACTCTCTCTTGGCGGATGTATATGGCCCGCAAGAGTTACTCACCACGGCCCAAGATCTTTTGAGTCCAGCTCGTTCCGCCACGTTTGCCGCGGAAGCTGTGTATCCCACCGCGCCTTCGCCGGTGCATAGAAATTATGCTGCCAACTCTTCACCGTATGACACGATGGGATATGTGCCAGCGTCAGTCCGAACGACGTATGGCATGCCCCAGCAAGAGAATTCGAGACGTCCATCACAACCGTCAGTACCCTCAAATCCCTTCTTCGATGCCTCGGAGGAAGCCCAGCGTCTCCCACGCCAGAATTCACTTATTGACTGCAATTACAGAGGAATGCAAAATGAACCCACACGAGACTTTGGGGACGCCATCGATGCTAGCCGTGGAATGATTGCAATGAGCCAGAACACCACCCCTCGGAATATTTACGGAGCGCAAGGACGGACAGGCAAAGGGTCAGGTGATTCATATGGCTTCCCCTCGACGCACTCATCCAGTTCGTCGATCTCTTCATCCTCGAATTATCCGTCCTATTTCGGTGGCTCAGTAGATTCACCGGCGAGTGACTATTCAAATGCCGGGTCGGACATCGAGTCTGCATCCTCGCGAACACTCCCAAGACCATCGCGTCTCCTAAATGGAGGCCTTCCTCCGGCGCCGCAATCCATGATGGGGCAGTTCAGCTCGAAGGTTTCGGCAAGCACGCAAAAGAAACATAAATGCAAGGTCTGCGACAAGCGATTTACGCGACCAAGTTCTCTTCAAACGCACATGTATAGCCATACAGGCGAAAAACGTAAGTGACGAAACACATGGGCGTTCGATGACGGGTTGGCTGACCTCACAAATAGCATTTTGCTGCGAAATCGACGGATGTGGCCGTCACTTTTCCGTGGTGTCAAACTTGCGACGGCACAAGAAGGTCCACAAGGGCGAAGCTCGCTCAGATGCAGGATCCGAGGACCATCAATCAGACGAGGAGACATCAAGCGCTTACGATCACCACAGGCGAAACTTTTAATCGATCGAGATGTGATTATCAGACGGGTTCGAAGAAACGGCCGCCAACCGTCCGAGCGGCCAACGACGTAATGGGAACGGCGATTTTTGCGAATTGATTTTTTATTTATCTTATCATTTTCATTCGATATACGATATCCCCTTTTGCGTGTCTATATTCGGTTCTAGCTAGAGAAGAGATGGGTTGTATAACATAACATCGCATGTCCTTGCGCACTAGATGATGGTTCGTTGCTCATGCGGTCGTTGATGCCGCGCCCGAATGTTTGGAGGCTCCTATATGATGGTATTGGGATGGGATGACGCTCGGGAACGAGCCGTTGATTTACGAGGCGTTTCGGGATGGCGGCTGGCACATTCGCCCTGGCTGGTCTTTTGTTGATGCTCACGAAGCTGTACGATTAGGTTGACGCTCTGGACTCTCGCTGTTTGTCATATATACCCCTCGGTCGATGAGACGGTCGTATCACCGTCGCTACATAATAATAGAATAATCTAGAGAGAAATCCTCATCCAAACCTCCGTCTCAATTCAAGATCCTCCACACGTTCCATCTATGACCATCACCCGCCGATCCCTCTGGTCAAGACGGAATCCACCCCGGAGAATATCCACTGGGTGGATAGGTACGAAGTCCTCTCGCATCAGCTGCGTACTGTACTGTACGGCGGCAGACCTGACCGACCTACGCCCTCCCCATCCTCTCTGCATCCATCCGTGTGACCTGCCTACTTTTGCAACCTCCATCTACCACCGCACCGTCCCACGCTCCCTAGGTCTCGCTGGTCTTCACGGATCCTTCCCCTCCCCTCCCCTCTCACAATACCACGGACCGGATATTCATGGCCAGTGCCAGCCACGCATTCGCATTCAACCAACCCCATCTGTCGACGCGCTTCCCATGGAGTCCCGACTTCTCGCTTTTACCCGCTTCCTACGTCCTACCGCAGCCACGCTGGGCAGCAGCGCGGATGGCATGGCAATTGGGGGGAGGGGGGGATAGGAGTTGGTGCCGGGCCTCCTTCGCGGGCGTGCGTGGTCCCGTGACGGTTCCCAGCTATGCAATCAATCAATCCGACGAGTCCATCGTACAGTACAGTACTGTACTTGTACCACGTATGTATGTACAGGACAACGTACAGCGTACAGCGTACAGCGTCCTCCGTGCATCGTACTGTACTGTGCTGTACCGTACCTTTGAATCCGTTCGAATCCGCGGCGTCGACAATGCAACGCGGCGGGCGGGCAAAAGCAGTCGAGGGGGTCGAGGTGCACGTCGTCAGGGGCGTCGAATCAGGACTCAGGAGACGGGGCGATGCGGCGGACGAGATCAGATGGAGGGAGGTTTGGGGGCGATGACGATGATGCGGGGTCGCCTGGCGTTTCAGGTTGGACTGGGGTCGGGGGTCGGGGGTCGGGGGAGAGGTTGGGGGGTGAGGTCATTACGGAGTAGATTTGAGATGATTGGTCCGTGGGATGGGATGGGATGGGATGGGATGGGATAAGATGGGATGGGATGGGATGGGATGGGATGGGATAAGATGGGATGGGATGGCAGGGCGGGTCGGCTCTGGGGAGTGCACGTGCCGAGGGGGTGGATGGATGCGAACATCGGATTGGGGGGAGTCAGACTCAGCAGAGACTCGAGACGGATCCATTTGCAGCGTCGAGCGATTCATCGGGATCGGCTGGGGACGACGAGTGCACTGAGCGAAGAATGAATCCAAGGTCGGCTCTGGGGCAGGCGACACGTGAGCCGGTCCAGCTGCGGCGAGACATCTCTTGATTCATTACTGAATTTACAGTGCAGTGGCATATACGAGGACGAGGGGGCTTCAGAGATAAACGCGTAATGATGCCCCCGGTGGAGCTCGCAAGGGACACGAGGAGACAACCACATCGTGGTGGGGGCCGTCGCGAAACCACCACCGATGGCATCATCAATTCAGAGTCCGTAAGTACTACATCCGAGTCTAATAGTCTGTGCCCCTCCCCCGAGGTGAATTACATACATCCAAGTCTACATCCATCATCCAGCACGACTCGAGAGGGATCCTCCCGGCAGGGGTCAATAAATGTTGAGGTGGTGGACCCAATTGAAGAGCAGGATCTGGTATCTCGACCAGGTGATTGGCCAAGATCCTCGACTTTATGTGGGCCGATTTAACATTTACAGTACTCCTGCAGCTCCGTACCTCGACCGTACGGTACCATACTGCGTGGGACAGTAAGATGCGCCGCCCGAGCGAGAGCGGCGGGCGAGCAAAAACGAAGGCGTGATGTCACCGTCTGAATCAACCAACCCAGGACGCCCACCTCACGCCCCTTCCCCATGTTCGATGATGCTGTTGATGATGCCGGGGCGAATTCACAGGAAGTATGCTTCCTTCCCCTAGCCCCCCCGGACGTCGATGGCATTGGCCAAAGCGCCAATGAGAGCGTCAGCAGCACTTCTGCCGACTGGGGTGCGGCCAATACAAAAAAGGGGACGAACCGGGAGGCAAGATGAGGTTGAGGTTGAGGGTCCAGCCCGGCCAATGAGAGTCCGCCATGGCGGCTCACGCACCCCGGCCGGTATGGACGTGCAATGACGTCGATGGCCCGGATGAGACGTAGGCCTCCCAACTGCGGATGAGCGAGCCTGGTGGTGCCTGCAAATGGCACCCGGGGGAGTATTGTACTCCTAGGAGGGGGGTGAGGAGTCCCCCTGGCCCCTGGAGCCCTAGCCGAAGTATACAAGTCAAGCAGCGAGGCTCCTACACCAGAGTGGAGAAGCGAAGCGTGACCGTGCTTCCCGCACGGCCCGGCGTGGGACTATCAACCTCGCGGTTATCTGGTCTGGCCCACACGCGTCGCGCGCCCCATGTCCAGAGAGAGAGAGAGAGAGAGAGAGAGAGAGCCGTACGCCAGAGGAACGAGGCGCGGACCAAACACAGACACAAACACCATTCATTGGGCCGCGGCAACATTTCACCACCGCGACGGCGGCCACGACGAGAAAGGGGATCGGATCGGCGCGAGACTGCTGCGCTGCGCTGCGATGCGCTGCGATGCTGCGATGGAGCAAATGCTGTCCTAACCCAGGCCGGGAGCAGCATGACATGACGGGAAACCGCAACCTGAGAAGGGCCGGCCGTTCAGCTTGCCGAACGAATCTGGCTCTTCAGCATGTCGATTGAGGCTGATGCACGCGGGCTGGGATGCAGCGAATCTTCTCGGGCCCCATGTCCATGATCGATCTGAGAAGGAGAGGCCTCGCCCAGACTCCTCCTGCGCGTCGATTCTTTCCTTGGTCCGTTTGGGAAATCAATAATCCCAACAGGAATCTTGTGTGACTGACAATGCGGGCGGTTATCGGATGCTGCCAATATGCTGGGTTGAAGGAGGATGCAGTGATGGTTATACTGCATAGGCTTGCTTGCTTGCACACTGGAGTGGTGGGGATAGTATCACTGGAAAGCGTCACTTATTCTCTCGTGTTGCTCATCTCGGAACGCTTGGTTCCCGAAGGATTCAACCTGACTTGTCGTCTGGGATGGAGATGGTCCTGATATCAGCAAATTTCACCATTGCTATAGACCTCGCAGGCTTGTGCCCCTGCAAGGCGCCTACCGGTCTTGTAGGGGGGACGAGTCGGGAATTTGGCTTCTTCATACCAGCGGGATACTGGGCACATTAGTTTGGAATTTGTTACACGAGCCCGCTATCATACATCGAAAAAGAAAGGCGCCCTTTTTCCTACGCCGAATTGCCTATATGACAATTGCCAGCTCTGGTCTGTCCATTCTCTCATCATCCAGATTAGGGTAGTATGGCACAATGGCATCAGCCGATTGAACATAACAGTCATTGTACAAGCGCTACAACCAATGAGCAAATACATCACTGCATGGGAATGGAGATAGACTTACCCAGTATGGTTGCCTCACTTTTCGAGCTGGGTGGAAAAGTCCAGCCCAAACATAATTCATGGTGAGGCCTGGTCCCACAGCCATACGAATGGCATCGATAGCCTCGATGATACGGTCGATAACGTGCGGACTGGTTTCGAAAAGATTAGGATAGAGAAGATTGAGGAGATGAAGCATGGCATCCTCGCAGCCAAGACCAACAACACCAAGTGCAACATGCTTGACTACCGAGGCAGCCGTCTGTCGATGTACTTGATCCCGGTCGATGAGCGCGTCCTCGAGTAGTGGTGTGACAGCATACACATAGTCTTTGGCCATTTCCCCTATATATTCGAAAAGAAAGGAAAGAGACTTGAGTACACCATTCTGAACATTCAGCTCGGGCACTCGGTATTCATTCATGAGCGCTGGAAGAACAGTGAAGGGTGCGCACGTTTCGGCAACAATGCCGATAGCAACCGCCGTGCAAACTCGAGACTGACGTTCCTGAACACGCAAGTTGTTAAGCAGAGTCGCTAGAACATCTTGGGGTCCGATTGCTTTGGCAATGAAACCAAACGTGTTGTTTGCTGCTCTCCTGATACCCTTCTTATGAGCCTTCAACATATCGAGGAGTTCGAAGCAAATGCGCATCCACTCTCTCGCGTTGACACTTTCAGGTCCTCGATCGGCAATACGACCAACCAGGTCGATGGTGTTCTCTTGCACCTTTTCATGTCTGTTTCGTAGAATGGGCGTGAGGCGAGGAAGGAGATCTTTGATAGGTGGTTGCATCTGACTGATACCAACGACGGTGACAATAGAACGAAGAGCCCCAAGGATAGATCCTAAGACCTCGGGATATTCTTCTCCAAGATATTCGTAGAGAGTGATACCAAGCTTTCCCATCAAGGCGTCTTCCCCACACTGCTTCATGACCATGGCAATCCGTGAGATCAAGTCTGCCGCCTGCTGGCGAACTGTTGCGGACTTATTGTTGAGTCTCCAAAGAATTGTGCTAACAATTTGTGGCAGGTAATCCTTGCACCGCGTGCCCAGAGCATTGACAACTGTGCCGAATCCATTAAGCATGACGATATCCTCGACGCTCTGCTCTTGAAATGAGGTTAGGATTCCGTCGATAAGACGAGTTTCGAGGCGTTCTCCGATGCTTGCGGCACCAAGGCTAGCGATGACTTTCTCAACTGTTTCAACAGTCATCTTTCGGTAAGCCTCGCTCTCGTCTTTGAGATTGTTTACGATGCGCTCAACGATCTCTCCTACGCCCACCTTCTGACCAAGATCAACAGTGGTTTCTACAACCTGCCGATAATTTCGTTTATCTAAAGCCATGCGTCGTACCCAGAAGCTCTTGAAGAACTCATCAAGGACATGCTCTTTTAGATAACCAGCAGTGACTCCGTCGGTCCCTGCACATTGAGAAACAACCTTCAAGACAACCTTCTTCATCTCTTCATCGGGAGACGAGAATTCTCTCAACAAGATTTCCATGATCTGACTGGTGTAGTAATTCGCGTATTCCTCGTCCATGAGAGGGATAATGTAACCGACCGCTTTCAGGAAACCCGCGAGCCCCTTTCCACGTTGCTTGCGTGCGCCAGTCCACAGTGGGTTAAGAATGTCGTCGAAGCTCTCTATGCCGTAAGGATTGGCTGCTTCAGCAAGAGCGGCAATGGCCAAGCTTGTCACCGTCCGCACTTTGGTCTGATCGTCGTTCAAATTTCCACCAATACAGTCCACGAGACCTTTCAGATGTGGGAGCACAGCACAACCCATGAGAATAGGAATTTGCTGGACGATTTTTACACCAGTGTGTCGAGCTTGCCATGACTTCTTACTTCGGCAGACTGCTCTTAGAAAGGGGAGGAGGGCTGGAATGCCCAAGGCGGATGCAACAACAGCAAACGCTCTAGCTGTTGTATTCCGGACATACTCATCAACGTGGTCAATATCGGGTCGCATAGTACTGATCATATGGGCCAGTCCAGCAGCCTTACTGAGATTGGAAATAATCTCTCTGCCTTCTACTCGAGCATAATAGTCTTGATCGATCAGCAATGGCTCGATAACGACTAGGATCTTGTGGACAAAAGGCCTGACCATTTCGTCAAGCTTGTAAAGCACACGATCGATGACTTTGACGAGCAAATGTCGTTCTTGGTCTTCGAGAGTCTTTTCCATCAGCAGAGGTAGAATCTGGTTAAAGAGTGGACCAGCCCCAAATTGCCGCGCATTATCTGTAAGTTGACGGAGCGCTGTTTTACGCATTGGAGGCGTACCATTCTTTACTTTCAATAGAAGTCGCATAATCTTTCGCTCTTTGAGCTCCTCGACACTCATGGTGTTCTCATCGCTCCCATCAGTGAGCTGGCCGAAATATGCCATATCCTCGGCCTTGAAGAATTGAAGATCACCAACGCCAGGGATTTCCGTCGGAAGTTGTTTGCCCAAGGCTCTACCACTTTCCGGCTCTTGCATCATGAAACCACCATATCCTGATGCGCCACCAGGAGTAGGAGTGGACATCATTTTTTGAGAGACCGTTCGGATCGGTGCGTAACCAGGCGGTGGGTCTAGGATCTTATAACCTTCTGAGGGTAACATCGTGTCAAGGTCCTCATCTGACCAAGGGGCGTTCCTCGACGAGATGTCCGTTCCGAATGCCGTGGGCATGACGGGACCACCCATTTGCGAAGGGTGCATAGGGGTGACTAGGCCTTGATTGCCCATTGGAGTAGCTGCTGGAGCCTGGTCCCATCTAGATCTTCGTCGTGGAGTCTCTTCCACAGCAGGTGCTCCAACTGCAGGTGTCTGATCCCATCGTGAACGTTTGCTTTTGGATTCCGAAGCGGGAGCTGTACTTGCGGAGTCTGTGGCTACATCCCATCTCTGCTTTCGTTTGCGACCCGCAGTGACAACCTCAGTGCTTCCTGCCTCCTTATTCTCCTTGTCGCTGGGTGAGGCACTTCCTTCAGATAGATTCGCCTTTGGGTGAACGACGTCGCCGTTTGCTGCTTTCTCTTCTATCGCCCTTCGAACTCTCTCCTCCTCCCTCTCCAGCTCCCGCCTGGCCATGATTTCTTTGTAGCTTTCGCCATCTTCCGCGGCTCCAGCTTGCCTATTCGCAGCGAATGGGTCCGCCCTGGTAGGTGTAAGAACACGATCTAATCGGCATTTCTGGTAGTCGGTTTCACGATCTGCAATTCGCGCGCTCTTTTCTCGGCCTAAAAGTATGTCCTCCTCTTCAACGCCATTACCATGGGCGAACTCGTTGATCTGCTCTTTTGAAGCTGTGTACTGGCCCACCAACCGCCGGCTTGTATCTGCCTCCATCTCCTCATCATCGCCATCTACTACGGCGATAGATGTATTATATCCCGCGAATTTATCGGGTCCATCACGATCGTATAGGGTCGTATCGAAGCTTTCGGTCATGGACGCCTTGGTGGATACATCAGTTCGTTGATTAGACGGATCAAACGCCTTTGACCCCTTCTTACCAGCAGAAGCGGCATTCCGCTCAGCCTGCAGCCTCGTGATTTCCTTGAACTCGGCGTCAGACATGTTTGCGGTGATTTTTGATGATGTTTGCGATGATACTGATGAAAGGGTACCGCACAGCGCATTTCACAACTTTCGGGTGACTAGCGTGTTTTTTCTTCACGTGATGCGTCCGTCCAGACGCCTGGTAAGTTTGCCGGTAAGATAATTCCGCTCTGCGTCAATGCATGTTTTCTTTAAAACTTGTAATTACGTAAAACGATATTAGTAATCATTTGTAGTTTTCACATTCGAGAATTTTGATTCGAAGGTGAGAATATTTTTTTGTAGGTCACGTGTTGGTTCATTTGGACTAACTCCTATACATTGCTGCTGCACGCTTTGAACCCGCCAAATAACTATTTCTGGTTCTTCCCCATATACATTGTCTATTCAGAGAGCCTACAAACCACCCATAAGAGGAGCATGGTCTATTATTCACCTCACCAAGGATTCTGAATGGCATTTTAGGTGCTTTTGTGACAGTGTTTAATCTGATAGCCTATAGTTATTGGTCGTTGGAGCATTTAGGTACTTAGCATTGGAGGCATTGTTCCTAAACACGACAATGAATCTCCTAAATGAGTTTCAATCTGCGGGAGACTTCTTGCATATGTATATATACCGACCTAAGATTCCAGAGTTTGTGAGGTATCAGTCCTATACGATATCAAGTTCAGAAAAAAAGTCCAAATCTGATCATCTTAGGTGCCACTTTCATCTTCTCTGTCCAGCATAAATCAGAATGGCCTCTCGTTCGCCCCCACCCGCGCCGAAAACACTGAGTTTAGAAGAAAGGTCTGCAGAACTGTTTAGAATTAGAAAAGAAAAGTATTTGGCTGCACAGAAATTGAAGGCAAAGGAAGATCGTAGAAGGCAAAGAGAGATTGACCACGCCAAGTAATATCTCCCAGGAACAAATGGAAATATGAAAGCCAACAGTTTACCTCTTGGGACAGTTCAACTTGAGTGTTCAATCAAAACTACAAGGACAATGGCGACATATCCTAGTGGAAATCTTTATTTTGCTTGTTGTAGCAAGACTGCTAGAAATTCGAGTTTCCCTTTGGTAATTGGAGGAGGAAATCTCCATGGGGTTGGTAGTAAGTACTGGCGAGGTTTGATACCTTGATTGTATTTTGAAAGTAGGAGCATTTTTTCAATTGCCTTGTACCTTGAAAGTTCTTCCACTTGCAGTCTTTCTCTCCTTTTCTTCATTCTCAGGCCGAGCTCTTCGGAGGACTTTAAGATGTTAGCTTAATTCGGAACGCATCAGAGTCCATCTTACCTTGGAGAAAGTCAGCTGTGCGTCTTCGCATTCTGGAGTGGATGTATGCCTGGTATGAAGTCAGTGGCCAGCTCATTCTTTTAGGCTTCGCTGGTACTCACCTTCGAGGCTTTGATATGGTAGTGGAAGTAATCTCGGAAGGTTTGGATGTGAGAAATGACCTCATCTCGTCGCTGTCTTGTCAAGTGTCTTGGAAAGAGAACTAGTAATGTCAGTTAGACTTCTTCCAAATGTCCCGGAACCAGTTTCTGCGTACCGAATGTCACATAACCAATCTCTCCTTTTCCACTGTCCTTAACTCCAGGCACACCTTGCAGTTCCAAAGGCGGATCTGTTCTGAAAAGGACTTGAGGCGCATTTTGAATAGCTCTCCTTCTCGCATCAACAAATTCCTGAATGAAGACCTTTCCAAACACTCTGTCGGTCTCTTCTCGGAATATCGTGCTAAATATGACTGTCACCCTGTCATGACTTGCTTTAATATATATAGCCTCTTCGTCACGATAGTGGATACCCTTGACTTCCCCTCCTTCTCTAACTCCCTGGGGAGCCTCTTCTGATGTGAACTTCGATGCTTCCTCTGCTAGTTTGTAATGTTCGTCGAATGCATGTTCGAAGGGCGCAGCCATCGCATTGCGCTTCAGTAATGAAACTCTTCGGATGAGGTCGTCTCGAGCTTCTGCGGTAGGAACAACCATTAGCTGCAGAGCATGTAACCAGTATGCCATACAAACCTTTGTCATCCGGTAGGTTTTCTAAGTCAACTTGAACCGAGAAATTGTACCCAGCTTCCGGGGCAACCACATATGGACCGTACTCGCGTTCGAGAACCTGCTGTGCGCCATACTTCAGAAGTTCATTATAGCATCGAATCTGTATAGAGACAAGAATCCTGGATTTGGCCTCTGGGGTCGAGATATGGAAGGTAACACCGTCGAAATCAGATACTGTCTGGTCAATGTTGACTGGTGGTGCCCTAGATCTCGGATTAGCAGGTAAGTCAGGCATTATGGAGGTCGGCATACCCTGAGAAACGCTCTGTCAGCACGGATTGAATTAACACATTCTGGTAGTCTAGTAAAAGCATTTTGTGGTCTCGATGGATCGAAAAATTGAACAGCGTCTTGTGCCTCTATCTCAGAGCAAGTTGATTTTGAAGGCTGACAATGGTGGTTGGTGGGGCAGTCAGTCGTTGGCGACCTCGACAAGTTGGTCCCAGCGCTCACCGCCTTCCTGATCAAGCGAACTTTCCGGCGAAAAAAAGTACAAGATTATCGAGTTCTTCATGGAGGAAAAGTCTCCAATTGAACCCCGCTTTCCGCCAGAGTCGAAAGATGGTAAAATCATATTTGTGAGTTTCTAGCAGGAAGCCAAGTGAATCTTGCAGTCATACTAATGATATACACAGAAAATACGAGCACTCCAAAACCTTTGGGCTCATTAACTCTAGTAGCGCAAATGTGCTTTGGTCTACAGATGGAATAAACTCTTCACGAAGTGGTAGTTCTGGACGCGCCGTTGTCGCCGCGAACGAGGATGTCCTGTGCTGGGATATCCGGAAGGGAGAATTGTTGAGCCGATGGAGAGATAAAGATTGCAAATCACAAGTGACAGCTCTTGCCCAGAGCGAGGTTGATCCAGACGTTTACGCAGCTGGTTACGAAGATGGCAGCATACGGCTCTGGGATTCCAAGATTGCCACTTCAATTGTGAGCTTCAACGGCCATCGATCTGCCATATCGGTTCTTGCCTTCGATAAGACGGGAGCCAGGCTCGCAAGTGGCTCAAGAGATACCGATGTGATAATCTGGGATCTAGTCGCAGAAGTCGGCCTTTTCAAATTGAGAGGACACAAGGATCAAATCACCGGCCTATCATTCCTCCAACCACAAGCACCCGAAGAAGCTGCCGAAGATGGAGATGATTCTGTGAAAGAGCCTGTTCATCCTACTGAAATCGAGGGATATCTCATCACAACCGGCAAAGATGCTCTGATCAAGTTATGGGACGTCACTTCCCAACACTGCATCGAAACACACGTGGCGCAGACAAACGGAGAGTGCTGGTCCCTTGGCCTGTCTCCCGATTGCAGTGGCTGTGTCACGACTGGAAACGACGGGGAGTTAAAAGTTTGGTCGATTGATGTTGCAGGCCTTCTCAGACTATCGAGCCAAGTCAATGGCATTGCTGGCAACCGATATTTACATGATCGAGGTATTCTACATAGACAAGGGAAAGAAAAGGCTATTGGTATTTCTTTTCATCCACGACTTGACTACTTCGCCGTACACGGTTCTGAAAAGGCAATAGAAGTATGGAGAATGCGGTCAGAAGAAGAGGTGAAGAAGAGCTTGGCGCGAAAGCGAAAGAGGAGACGAGAAAAACAAGGTGGTGTGTCTGAGAACATGGAAGTTGAGGAAGCCAATCTTGAGCAGGATGATGCTGGGGATCTGGCGAGCGCAGACATCAGTGACATTTTCGTTCCTCATGTCATCGTGAGGACTAGTGGCAAAGTTCGCTCTTTCGACTGGATTCGCACAAAAGGATCAAAATCAATCCAAATCCTAGCCGCCACGACGAATAATCAATTGGAGGTCTACAGTGTACCCACCAAGGAGAAGGCGAAGAAGGCGAGATCTGATGAGATACCGGATTATTCGCGAACGCTGTCTGTTGAGCTTCCAGGACACAGAGCCGACATCAGATCACTTTCACTAAGTTCTGATGATAGGATGCTTGCTTCTGCCTCCAATGGCGGCCTCAAAGTTTGGAACGTTCGGACGAGCTCTTGTATCCGGACATTTGAGTGCGGCTATGCGTTATGTGTTGCCTTTCTCCCTGGTGACAAGATTGTGGTTGTAGGCACTAAATTTGGAGAACTGGAACTCTTCGATGTTGCCTCCGCTGTGATGCTAGACACAGTGAAGGCTCATGAGGGTGCCATATGGAGTCTGCAGGTACATCCAGATGGACGTTCACTAGTCTCTGGCAGTGCAGATAAAACATGCAAATTCTGGAATTTTGAGATTGTCCAGGAGGAAATTCCTGGTACCAAAAGAACAACACCACGTCTTACTCTAATCCATACGAGATCGCTCAAGGTATCTGACGACATTCTCAGCATTCGATTCTCTCCAGATGCACGCCTGTTGGCCGTTGCGTTACTAGACAATACTGTCAAGGTTTTCTTCATAGACACCTTGAAGTTGTTCTTAAATTTATATGGGCACAAGCTACCTGTACTGAACATGGACATATCTTTTGACAGCAAACTGATTGTAACATGTTCGGCTGACAAGAACATTCGACTTTGGGGACTGGACTTCGGAGATTGTCACAAGGCCTTCTTTGCTCATCAAGACAGTATTTTACAGGTTGCTTTTGTACCCCACAACCAGGATGGTAATGGGCACCACTTCTTCAGCACAAGTAAGGATCGGATGATCAAATATTGGGATGGGGACAAGTTCGAACAAATCCAGCGATTAGACGGCCACCACAGCGAGATTTGGGCTTTAGCTGTTAGTCGAACCGGCAACTTCATTGTCAGCGCAAGTCATGACAAGAGCATAAGAGTGTGGGAGCAGACTGACGAACAAATCTTCCTCGAGGAAGAGAGAGAAAAGGAGCTAGAAGAGCTGTACGAAAGCACTCTTACGACATCCCTCGAACCTAATCGGGAGGTTACGGAAGATTCAGCAGAGGTCGGAACGGCAGGGAAGCAAACAATTGAAACTCTAATGGCAGGAGAAAAGATTGCCGAGGCGTTGGAGATTGGCATGGTCGACTTGAAACTAGTAGAAGAATGGGAAATCGCAAAGTCAACACAACCGAACATTGCGCCACCTGCACGAAATCCTCTTTTCGATGCACTGGGAGGGATCAGCGCAGAGACTCATGTCATGTCTGTTTTGCAGAGGATTAAGGCAGCAGCATTACAAGACGCCTTGCTTGTCTTGCCATTCGCAACACTTCCAATGCTCTTCACTTTCCTCAACATCTTTGCGACGAGGCGGATGAATATACCTTTGACGTGTCGGGTCCTCTTCTTCATGCTCAAAACGCACCATCGTCAAATTGTGGCTAGTCGGACTATGAGGACGATGCTAGATAGTATTCGGAATAACCTACGACAAGCGTTGAAAACTCGGAAGAACGAGATGGGATATAATCTCGCTGCACTTAGGGTGATTGGCGCTCAAGTGAAGGAAAAGGGAGTCAAAGACTATGTTGATGAAGACACCTGGGATGAGGCAGATGCTGGTGGGAAAAAGCGTGGATTTGTGCAGGTGTCGTGAAGCTACCATATTTGTTTCATATTAGACCCACGATTGTTTCGAGACATTTGATACCCGAATTATAAATCTACGTTCGTAGAGGTTTCCTCGCTTGGTTGTGGTTTTCCGGCAGATAACTTTTAAGCGTTCTCACGCTTTTGGTTAGCCTATTTCGAGCTTACGTTACCTCGCCCACAGCTTCCGATGCCGAGGTCTGTTCCTCCCAGCAATAACTACAAACCAAGCCCCTCAAAAATGATTCAACACAGCGACAAGGTCGTCGACATTCACCTACGATATTTACAATGGCTGGCGCCGTGAGACAACCGATCGACCTCCAATCATTAGAGCGATACATCTCCCAGAATGTACCTGAAATCAAGCTTCCGATCGATATCAAACAAGTAACTACAACGAAGTGCACAGAGATTGAAACATCTCACTAATGCGATGATAGTTTGGCTTCGGACAATCGAATCCCACATATCAGCTCACAGCTATCAATGGCGTCAAATACGTGATGCGCAAGAAGCCGCCTGGAAGACTTGTTTCCAAGACCGCACACCAAGTCGATCGAGAATACCGCATTATCCACGCCCTCGAGAACACAGATGTACCCGTCCCAAGGGCGCTCTGCCTCTGCGAAGATACGAGCGTTGTTGGTACGGCGTTCTATATAATGGAGTTTCTGGATGGGAGGATTATCGAGGACCCTACGATGCCCGATGTCACACCTGCTGAAAGGACTGAAATGTATGTGTCCGCATATGACAGGAGTCGTGAGGTGTTCTAATTAGATACAGGTGGCACGATGCTATTAGGACTCTAGCGAAGCTTCATCGTATCAATCCGACGGATGTGGGGTTGGAGACTTACGGCAAACCATCAGGGTTCTACGACCGCCAGGTAAAGACGTTTACCACCATCGAGAAGGCTCAGGCCGAGACGGTAGATATCGAGTCGAAGGAGTCTGTTGGACGAATGCCACATATCGAGGACATTCTATCGTTTTTCAGGGACAAAAAGCTGCAGCCGAAGGATCGGGGGAATCCTATTCACGGAGATTATAAGATTGACAACTTGGTCTTCCATAAGACGGAACCAAGAGTGATTGGAATATTAGAGTAGGAGTCTTATTCGTATGCCCCGAGCTTTCGTGCTAACAATATTTAGCTGGGAAATGTCAACAATCGGCCACCCCCTCTCCGACCTCGTCAACCTCCTCACCCCCTACAAACTCTCCGTGGAAGAGGGCTGGGGCCTCAAGTCATTTCGTAAGGGGGAGACTCCCGGCCTCCCGACCGACACCGAACTCGTGAAATGGTACGCCGAAGTAGCTGGCTGGGACCCCACCCCGGAGCTGACCTGGGGCATTGCGTTTGGTTTCTTCCGGGCAACGTGTATCTTCCAAGGTATTGCGGCAAGGTATGCTGTCAGACAAGCGAGTAGTGCGCAGGCGAAGGCGAATGCTGAACAGAGACATCCGATGGGGAAGTTGGCCTGGAAACATGTGCAGAAGGCGAGGGGGCAGGCGGGGGAGAGGGCCAAGTTGTAGTAACATTGCCTATATATGCTTTATCCACTGCCGTGGCCAAGTTGCCGTCGGACCCCGAGTTTGTAACCGCAGTGCTGCCATGTGCTCGAACTCTGAGATTGCTTTTTGAGAGTACACAGAGAGTTAGCATGGCAAGTGCAGACTCGAGCAGACCGGGGCTTTATCGCTGAGGCCAAGGAGAAGCATATCCGCACGTGCTCACACCTGCTTCTAAACATCGGGGCCTTGGTCTACACCCGAGGCCAACTGCAGCCGCCTCGCTGTGCTGCTCTTCTCACCCCGACCTTTCTACTTATAAACCAGAGAATCGATTTCCTTTTTTTGCTTTTCTCCTTTTGCATGATGGGATCGCGGTGCAATCCATGTCTATCAACCAGCTATCATCACTACTTTTTCTTTTTAAATATCTGAGATTATGATTCACTTGTTTCACTTGCTTCACTTGCTTCAAGCATTTGCAACTACGGGTATATCCTCTCAAAGAATCTGGCGATCCTTTGGGGTTTTTAGCACGCCATAGTCGTTCTCTTAAGGGGAATCTATTTCGTTCTTTAAGACGTCCCAGGTTGGGAGAGCCTAGGCCTATGTCGCTCAGCGGGAGTTGATTCGGTACATGGCGACTCGATATTTTTGGTGGACGCAGGCCTGATCTTTGCCATGGGCCTGAAAAGGGAAACTCGAGGGACATTGGATTTCATGACAGACCTGCTTTTCCCCTTGGGTTGCGGCACGTGGAAGGATTCCGAAGGCTTAGGTGGTCGCCATCAATCACATCGGCCCCAAAGACGTCATCCGAGAACGACAAGGTCACAAAGCCCACGTCATTTCTCGTCGATTTTCACGGTTCGCGTTGTTGCATTCATTCTCGAGGCAAGGAAACGGGACATGAAGGGGACTCGTGGAAATGCGGGTATAAATTCATCGATTGTGCCTGCGCGTGAACCGTAGGGATCTAGTCGACATGAAGATCTCGCGATTCCCTAGAGTCGAGGCCCGAGGACGAGGAGAGGTTTTTGCCTCCTTGGCCATATGAATTTATGAACACCAACCAAGCGGGACAGCATCAACGCGGTATAAATTCATCGACGGAGCCTGCGCTTGAACTGCGGACACCTCGTCAGCACACGCTTTCACCTTTTCGGCGAAATCCAGGTCGGCGTTTGAGGGGAGGATTTTACCTCCTTGGACGGACGCCTGGATCTTCTATCCACCTCCCCTTTCTTGCCGCCACTGTCCGTTCTTCCTCCAGGCCATCTCCCTCTCCCTCTCCCTCGCCCGGCCTTCACCTTCACCTTTCCACGTCCCCCCACTCTACCTAGTCCCCTCCTAGTCCTTAGCTAGCGCGAAAGCACCAAGGCACAATCTGGCCCGCCTGCACGTGCCAGGAGAGCCCGGGTTGAGCATACTGCGGGTAGATGACTGCCGGGTATGCTGGGTAGAGGAGCTGAGGTTGGACGTACTGGATCGGTTGTGGTCGAGGGACGATGATTTGATGAGGGTGAGGTGGGAGGTGAGGTTGGAAGGTGGCGATGTAGAATGGGTGGTGGATGGGGTAGAAGAGGGGGTGTGCCATGGTCGTTGGCGGGTTGGGGTGAGGGTGAGGTTGCTGCGATGGTGTTTGTAGGGTTTGAGTGAGCTGCGGTGGCGGCGGTGCGTGTTGTGGAGGTGGTTGTGGGCAGTGGAGTGGTTGGGGATGTGTTGTTGTAAAAGGTTGGCGGAGATGAGGGTGGAGATGTTGTGGCGATGTATACGGAGGCGGTGGCTCACTTGGACAAGTGGGGGGCGCATCTAGGGACGTCGGGAGCGAGGGCATAAGGTGTTGATTCGCTTATTGGTGCTGGCGTGGTAGTTTCAAAGGTGAGCTTCAGTGTCTATTCTACGATGTTTGTGTAACAGGATTTTGGCAGTTTATGTATGAGATGGGAGTTATCTGGCTTCTGTATTCTTAAGCGAAGACCGTCCGTGGTGAGCGGGCTGTGCTAGGCGTAGCATCATGACGGGTTGTGATTGAACGTGGGGATACAACGACTCTTCTAGAACTGTCTGCTTGCACGAAGAATGCCAGTGTTCCTAACTAGCATATCCTGAACCAGATTCTCGTCTCCATGTAACGATCTTTTCATCATCTCAGCTCTGCCGTCACGGCGATAGGCACGTGGTTTCAAACCTCCCTTATGGTGCCTCGTTTCGTGGGAATTGCAAGGCATGGGAAGACCACTTGGAAATACGAGAGCAATGGAAAAGAAGTATGGTTCGCTCCATACACAAGAGATCGCAATTTGAATACTTTCCTCCCAGGTGTTGTTGATCTGGGATGTGTGAATGTTCGGTTGGATCTTTAATCGTGTGGATGACGGCCACCTCTTTATCCTTGATTCTCGCGATATTCTCTCGTCCTCACAGTGTCGTTAATGGATAGAACGATTATTGTATGTATTAGAATATTTCCATCCTATCCCACGAGAATCACCCTGTAAAATGTTCCATTGGATTCTATTTTAGTGGAATAAACTCTCTATTCTATCGGATTTCTATTAGACGAGCTATCTAATAATACCATGATTTAAATCAGTGGTTTAGTTAGCGTTGATAATTAGGCGTTTTAGAGTGGTTTTGCTTAAATCTTATATTCTTAATTTTTAAGCGCCTTCCTGACCCCCTTTTTATCAACTCTACAACTTATATATCGCGTATCAATCAATCATAATGATTCAGATCTCTCTTATATACTTTTTAAAACTACCGAGGAGATCCTAGTCATACATAATCGATACACAGATCTCCTAGAGGTTGTCGGAGCTAGAGGGGTCCTGGTACTAAGATGAGTACGTGCTTGTACCTGAAAGATCGGACGGAAGACATTCAATAACCCAATAATCACCGGAGGGCTCTATGACTATCTCGTCGCAGCCTGGCTCTACTAATCCAGTTGCCAGGCCCAGAATATCCGTGGCAGTATTCTTGACCATCTTCGCTGAGAAATTCCTGCTATTGCTGGAGAGTCGAATTCTTATACGGGTTTCCCGCAAAACCCATACGCCATTTACTCGACATGTATCTTCAGACAGCGTGAATATGAAACTTCTGGGCTTATATATGGGTGCTTGAGGAGTGCTGCACAAATACTAGCGCCTATTTCAAACCCAATGGAAATCCCATTGAAAATGAGAATACAAAAAGGGGGGTCACTTTTTGTTGGTATTTCAAGGCTGTGTGAGGTTTGTTATCTCCAAGACCTGGGCTCCCGCAAGGATCTTCCCCTGCCCATACTTCCCACCCTCGAGGGATAGAAATGGATTTTATTTTGCAGCCGCCCCTTCTTCACTGGAAGAAGTGCTTCGATCCAATTGCCTAGAGTGTTCATTCAAACTCCACGCGGCGGAAGCTTCTGCGCCGTGTACGCGAAAAGTGCTGTAAAAGACGAAGCCTGTTGATTGAGCTGAACCGATGCGAAGGCCAAGGTTCTTCGTAGAGATAAATGGACATGGCGAACGAAGAAAAGCAATTGAGGGCATCCAGGAGGAAATTGTTGAGGTGATGTCGAGTTACACTTTGTGTCATTCCTCAATGACATTCGTATCGAATCAATCGAGTCCCAGAAGCGAAATGATAATGTCAGGGAACGCCACATATTCGTTGACATTGGCCACTTCCCCACGTTTTCGTTGTTTCAGGAGGCAATAATGACGCCTCAGTCTCTGCCTCTGCGTCGCCCGCTGTCTCTGAGAGGAGACATCCCATCAGCTCAACCATGGGAGAGGCGCTGAGCATGGTCGCGGGATCAAAATGCACATCATCGCCCGAGCAACGACTAGACTCGCGATCAGGAGAATCCACGAAGAATAGAATTCCGAAGCTCAACGTCTAGACCTGCGACTACTTACCTACAGGCGCACGCCCATGTATAAACCTGTGGTTGACGTCGGGCTCGTACTCGCTCGTTCGCTAATCTCTCCTGAACGAAAATAGCAGCCGAATGCAATTTCCCAGGTCCGGATTAAGGCTATTTAAGTTTAGGGTTACGCTTGTTCCTGCCTAAGACAGGGATGGGCGGCGGGCGCGCCGGCTATTTGCAGCTTGCAGATGCATGGAATAAAAAACTACGGAGGGGGAAGTCTAGAGGTCTTGAAGTCTAAAAGTCTGGAGGTCTAGAAGTACAGTACAGCGAGCGATGCGATGATAACGGGGAGACTGTCGCATCGATAAGACGCGGACTCGCAGAATCGCCGAGTCTAGCATCTGGAGAATGTTGGATGGGAATCGCTGGGCTCGGAAGTCGGTCGGGATTCTACGTTGCACCGGAGTGCCGAGATGCCCAAGATATTGCTAGAGAACCCAAGCCGTGGCAATCCACATAATTTACAAGTTGTCAATTACAAGTTACAAGTGGTGACAACATACACCGTGGCCCGTGCGTGAGGACTGGTCACATGAGCTATGAGCACGTGCCATGTTTTAAAATGAAGGTGGCTCGCGGCCTTTCATTGCACGACTTGGAGGTTGCGCCAAGGATGCTAGTCCCTGGCAGCCCTTGCTAGTCAGGAACACCATACCCCGGTCACCCTAGTGACCAGTGACCACGCCTGTGAGTCTGTGACCCCGCAAATTAAAGCGCCGCGCAGTCGACCTCTCTGGTTGCTCCTTTGAGCCTTCGAGAAATTGAGACTGAGAGCAGAGGCGAGTAGACGCTGGACTCTGGAGGCTTGACAGGCACATCAACAGCTTCTCAATTGATCACACGTAGTCAGCGGGCGCACGCCGGTAAATGAATGGCTCACCTCTTCCATCCGTTTAGTGGCCCCGCGCGTCCATCCGATCATGCAACCTGGCTTCCGAGAGCGAGCCCCTTTTCCATCCCAGGACTCAGGACTCAGGACTCAGGTGTCAGGACCCAGGAGGCAAATCGGCCTGAGTCACCTGACTTTCCATCACGGGCCACATTTTAAAATGAGGGTGGTTTTCAAGATGAAGATGAAGTGCCAATGACCGGTCAATTTGCCGTACGTAGGTAAAGATCTTGGAGAGAACTCCAAGAGTCCAAGATGCCTCTCGATGCCTGCAAATCAACCGGTGGGGCACGGAGAGCAAGTGGGCCCTAGTGGGCCAACCAGATGCTTCCATCTCCGGCCCTGGCCCGCCTGGCAGGGGTCCGACAAGGGATCTGACAGGGGTATGGTTCGCCCTAAGTTGACCTAACCGACCAATTTCTCGTGCTCCCACTCGACTCCTCGAGCCTCTTTAGTCTGCCAGCTCCCCGTTTCTCTCTCTCCTTCTCTTCCCTCCTTTGATGTTGATGTTGTGATCTCGTCGTCGTCGTCCATACATTCATTCTTCCATCACCACCGCTTCACTCTTTCAGCGGGCACTCGTTACGAAGTACGAACCACTCAGTACATACATCTAATTCCCCTTGACGGTTAATCCTTTCTCCCGACCTTCCCGCCGTCGATCAAGATGAGGGCATCAATTCTCGCCATCGCCGCCGCGGTTGCAACCGGTGCCAGCGCAGCCCACAACCACGCGCGCCGACATGCTCACCAAGCTTTCCACTTGGAGAGAAACTTGTTGGCGACTGGAACGGGCTCCGGATCTGCGGAGACCTGCGGCTGCACGACCATCTACACCACCATTACCGGAGAGGGTGCCCGTACGTGTTAACCCACCAAGGAAAATGATATGCTTTGATATCAGACGCGCTGACAGCTCGCCTCAGTTTACAACCCACCTGCCCCTGCTACGACAGCCTCGGCAGTCCCCTCTTCAGTCGCCCCTCCTCCGCCACCACCTGCGGTGACCACCACCTCTTCAACCCCACCAGCGGTGACCATTCCAACCAGCACGAAGACTCCCGACATCCCAATGCCAACTCCTTTGGCTTCCATCTGCCCAACTCCAGGTGTTTACACCATCCCAGCCACCACCGTGGTTATCAAGGAGACGACGACTGTCTGTGGTGCCGGTTCCACTTCCGTCCCAGCCGGTCCCGCGACTTATGGAGGTGTCACCACCGTTGTTAGCACTGCTACCACTGTTGTCTGCCCATATGCCACCGTTTCCACCAACTCCGGTGTCGTTACTAGCGTCATCGCGACCACCACCTATGTTTGCCCATCCGCCGGTACTTATACCATTGCTCCAGAGACCACCAGTGTTTCTACGGCTACCGTCCTGGTTTACCCAACCCCGGCCGTTTACACTCCAGGAACATACACTCGCGAGGTCCTCACGACCACCGTTGTCGAGACCAACTATGTGATCTTCTGCCCATTGACAGCATCAAGCGCGCCTGCTCCGAAGCCAACCACAGTTGTCGCTCCTCCCCCACCTGCCCCAACTACTTCCGTCAAGCCAGTCGTTGTCGCCAGCCCCGCCCCAGTCGTTGTCGCTTCTTCTGCGGCCCCAATGGTTGTTGCATCCAGCCCTCCCGCGGCCAAATCCTCGCCATCCGCTTCATCTTCATCCGGTGGTCTCGGAAATTCTGGCAACCAATGGGCCATGACTTACTCCCCATACACCACCACTGGCGATTGCAAGGACATGACCTCAGTCGCAACTGATATCCAGGCCATTGCCAAGGCCGGCTTCAAGGTCATTCGCGTCTACAGCACGGACTGCTCCGGACTTCCTAACATTGGTGCTGCCGCTGAGGCCAACGGGCTCCGTTTGATCCTCGGTATCTTCATCAGCAACACTGGTATCTCTGGTGCCTCTCAACAAGTCACTGAGATCATTAGCTGGGGCAAATTCAACCTCGTCGATCTCATCGTGATTGGTAACGAGGCTGTCTTCAACGGTTACTGCACGGCCAGTGCTCTTGCCAGCTTCATCACTGAGTGCAAGTCCAAGTTCAGCGGCGCGGGTTACTCCGGACCATGCACCACCACCGAGCCTCTCAACACCTGGCAAGCCAACGCCGGTGCTCTTTGTGGTGTCGTTGATGTGGTCGGTTGCAACATTCACCCATTCTTCAACGCCAATGTTGCCGCTTCCGAAGCCGGACCATTCACTGCTTCCCAGCTCAAGATCGTCGATGGTCTCTGCCCAGGAAAGACCGGTATCAACTTGGAGACCGGATGGCCATCCGGAGGTACTTGCAATGGAAAGGCTTGCCCGGGTAAGGCTGAGCAAGTTACTGCCCTCAAGTCCATCGCCGATTCCGTTGGTGGCAAGTCCGTCATGTTTTCCTATGTTGATGACCCATGGAAGCCCGCTGGTGAGTTCGGCTGTGAGCAACATTGGGGTGCCATCCACGCCTTTGAGTAAATCACCATCATCACCCCGGACCTCCCGACGTCAAGTCGAGCCGACCAAAGGCTATTCTGTTGCGAGCCTGATAGAAGGATAACCAATTGTACATTTTTGGCGAAAATATTTGGTGGCCTGGAGATCCCGTATCTGATTGTGTCTAAGCATGGAGGGGTTGTTGTGTGGCCTGATTCAAAGGGGATGGGGATGATGATCTTGTGGATAGGATCAGAGTACCAATTCCCTCATGTCTATACGTATGTATCTGTCTCTTAATTAATGAAGGAGCAAGTATCATACGGGGATATTTGGGAGTTTCAGAATTTTGCGTGCGTGAATTTTTAGCATCATCCTGTGAAGGCGTATTGTATAAAGTCGTGTCTATTGCATATGGTACATTAATACCTATTTCGAAATTATTGGTATTCAAATCGTTGAATAACTCCTCTTTGAAGTCTATGATCTGTAAATCTGAGATTTGACATGAATTTTGAATTCTTCCTGAACACATTTCACTCGATTGTCTGTTTATAGCATGCCCCATCCCATGCCTAGCCAAACGAGATAGCCACATAGCCACCTCCCTTTCTTGCCGTAGCCGATCGGCCACTGGGTCGGAGCTTGGGCGAGCAGGCATCCCATCTCACGACTGGCCGGTGGAGGTGCAGAGAGGAGGTGAGCGGGCGGCGAGCGGGCTAATGCAGGGGAGCGCGGCAGCGGTGGGAAGGAACTTTCAATCCACCGTCCTGTGCCGTGCCTTCACGATGTGCGTCGACAAGTCTTTGGATGCGGAGGGGAAGCCAAGTTGGCGTCCCTGCTCGTACGGCATCCATCCGGATTCCCGCGTGGCAACAACGCATAGAAGAGGAACAGATCGGAGGGTTTTTTGCCCATTACAGTACAGTACCTCCGTAAAGACTCTCGGCCCAGCTCCACCCCTGTCGAGGCCCTTTGTGCAGATTGCATTACAGCACATGTACATGCCGGGCAAGAATCGAGCTCCTTCTGTACTGTACTGTACTGTACTGTACTGTACGTATCTATCACCTACTCTACTGTACATTGTACTCTTCGCTCCCCGCGACCCCTTCGAACAGATAGCCTCCACGGTCTTCAGCTTCCTACTGTCAGATGTAGGAAATCTTCTGATGATCCCCGGACTTGCTCCCAGCTATAACCTCCGTCGGTGAGCGCGCTAGATGCTACTTGTATGCGTGACCTTTTTCCTTGCCGTGGGGTTTGGTGTTGCTTCTCAACATCCTATCCTCCCCCCTTCCCCCCCCCTTCCTAGATAAAGGTTATGTATAATGTAGCGAATATAAGGGGTCGAAGCGACTCGGAAGAGAACCACAGTGTCGCTTTGCTATCCCAGACGCTAACAAACATTTAAGAGGGGAGGCGGGGGGGTATTCATAAGGCGCCTGCCCTGGTCACACCCCTCGGCTAACTCGCCCCTTCGCTTCACGTTGAATCTCGCTTGTCGCTACATATACGGAGGTACTCGCTCGCGTAACCCTAGCAACCTCTCTCCACGCACAGCATAAGTACAATGTAAAGTGAGCGACCGCCGCGATTGGGGTCTCCTTTCTTTGGCGAGGCCGCGTGCTGCGAAGGCAGAGCGGTTACATATATCGTCCCGTACAGCACAGTACTGTAGGTATTCGTGGCCCAGCCCCCTTCGGCTGCACAAACAAGTATGGCGCTAGCTTGAAGCGAGAAATCTAGCCGGATCCGGTGGCCGCTTGGCTACAATTTGTAGGTAAAGGAAAGGAAAGCTGCAGTTGCTACCACAGATTCTAGGGGGGTGTACTCCGTAATACTTAATACTTCCAAGCAACTGAGGAACGGGCAGCACTGTACGTCCGTACGGTACCTACCTTCTTAGGTGGGCGAAGGTGAAGGCCGGCTGGCTCTGTCTTTTGAACTTTGTTCTCCCGCGACCTGCTCGAGCGAAGGAAATGGATAGGAGATGGATGGAAGAAGCCTTTTAGTCCCTGGGGCATCGTGAGAGGCGCAGGGTTGAATCGGGGGACTTGGGAAGCGAGGAAACACGGTGGATTGGATGGGGGATGTCAACACGGTTCCAAGTAATAAGACCATGAATCCTGCAACGCGCAAACGCCCGAGCTAAGAATACATGTACAGTACACCACAAGCCCACTTCGACATTAGCACCATCTCCTCCTTCCGGCATGGCTGGCCTCGAACCGGCTTCACAGCACAAAACCCAAGCACGCCCCTAGAACCGCAACCGCCATCACCCACTTCCCCTCGTCGACGTCAACTCTCCTTCTAGCGCCTTGAAACTCCGCATCACCACCCCTCGTCCCGTTGCTCGCCGCGTTGGCCTTACCCAGAGTCCCATTCCCTGCCGCAGCAGGAACCGTGGCCACCGGTTTCCCAGCACTCCCAGTCGCAATTCCACTTTCACTTACACTTCCACTTACGCCTCCACTTCCACTTCCACTTCCACTTCCACTCACACTAGCAACACCAACCCCAAGACTCGGTGTCCTCTCTGGCACACTCACCACGCCTGAGCCCGCGGTGGGCGCCCCAGCAAGCGCAACCGTCGGTGTCGGCGTCGGCATCGGCGTCGTCGTCGTCAACCTCTCGCTCGTCGCGGCGTCAGGCGGCGAGGAAGCCGTGGACGAGGAGGTCCCCGCGAGGGCGTCGGTCGGGATGGTGAAGCGCAGACGCTGAGCGCAGGCACGGGGATCCTCGCCCTGCAGCGGCGGGCGTGGTTAGGATATGGGGAGCGAGGGAGACGGAGGCTCACGAACATCATGGCGACAGAAGCCCTCCACGGCGGCGCAGAAGTCGCCTCGCTGGCAGTATCCGAAATCCAGGGGGCAGCATGTCTGTCCACCACGCGCGCGTCAGCACGTCTCTCGCGACGAAGCCTCGCCTCTCCCAGTCGGTGTGGCCACCCGCTCGCTCGTGAAGATGGATACATTGGGGTTTCCACGTGCGACGGGGAGGGGGTGGAGGGTGTGGGAAGATGTCAACTCACCTCCCCCTTGCTCGGGTCGTAACAGAAATGACTCCTCCCGGGTCTCCACACACGACACTCCCGTCTCCATACGTCTTCTCGCAGGTCTCGTAGACAGCGCGTTTGCGTTGCGGGGCCGTTGCGACTGGACTGTGGAAGTTGTTGGTGTTGGGGATGGGGAGTAGCGGGGACGGCGAGGAGGCGAGGGTGGTGGTGGTTAGGAGGAGGATGAGAGGGGTGGCGACGAGGGTTTTCATCTTGGCGTGGAGGAGGTGGATGGGAAGGATGTCGGCGGTTGAATTGAGGGCGGGGATGGAGTTGGGAAAGATGGGCATGTGAGGTGACTGTCGATGGAAAAGGGGAACCGAGAATCGATGGATGGAAGGTTTGTGAGTTTCCGGGGAACATGCGGAGACGATGGAAGCATTATATAGCTCGAATCAACAGGAAAGGAAAAGGTTGCCCAGGGAGAACTGCCCGTCTCCCTTCGCCCTTGAAGGAGAAAGATAAGAATCAATAAAATAGAATGGCAATAGCTCTGGAAAGGGAAACTAGAACATCGAAGACGAAAAGGGGGTTGCAAGTAGGGGTCTTGTAAAACCCTTCTCCCTCGGAAGAGCCCCTTACTGAAGAGGCGAGGAGAGTTGAATAAGAGACTCGTGCCCTCGTAGAGGGGAACCAACGAGATGAACACACATACATGCGAACTTTTCGTAGCACACAACTTTCACCGCATACAAGCTCAGGCAAATCGCACACGAGCCACTGGGTTCAAACTATCATTCCAAGAATATACACATGTTCCATCTACCCAAGCAAACACCATCGCCATGCACCTTAACACCCATCAGCATCCATCGAATGCACGAATCCCGATTCAATACAAAGCACATCCATTCTCAGCCCTCGCGAAAGCCCCCGTGAAGAACTCTTGCATAGCGACGTAATGAAACAGGATCCCTCCAAGAACAGCAAGATGCCACAAGTTGTGGCTGCCTCCAAAATAGTCAAAGGCGCCTGGACACCATCGCTCGGGCACCTTGCTGGCGTAGACAACGGCGCCGATTAGGTAGACGGTGATGCTCTTCGTGATGGGGGCATAGAATTGCCATGCCCAGCCTGCACCACGGGTGAGGTTGAGCTGGGCAACGGGCGCGAAGCCTGTTGCTCCTAGCGTAACGTAAAATGCTACTCGTGCCCATGCCATATCGGCGCGGTTGAACGTTGGGTGCCATGGGAGGATGACTCCACCGATGCCAAGCGTGGCAGTAGCCGCAATGTATATCCATCGACTCACAGGCTCACAGTAAAATGCCGTGTACTCTGTGGTCATGATGGATGCCGCAATGAGTAGGGAAATCCCGGTGTAGTCCACACAAGCAAACCGCCGCATCAACGTTTGGTCCGCCACGCTGTTCATGGTATGCCACATGGTGCTGCAGACCAGGCATTTGCAAGCAGCAAAGAAGAAGACTGCTGCGATTCCAACGTCCGTGTTGGTGCTGACCGAGAAGTTGACGCTCGTTGGGTAGAAATGGAACGCGATCGAGAGTACAATCAACAATCCAATTGCATGGGACCAGATATTGACCGACTCGTTAGAGATGCCAAACACAGATCTTATACAATCCACCTTCGATTCGGTAAAGCGGTACCCTTTGAGGATATGGGGGTTTATCCTCCAAGGAACTGGCAGTTCGTCGTATTTGATCAGACCCTTCTCTCGGGCATGAGCAATAGCAGCTTCGATATGCTCCTCGAGAGACTCGGCAGCTTTTCGCGCCCTTTCCACACCTTCATCAATCACCTCCCGTGCTCGTTCAATCCCACCATCAACCACCCTCCTCCCCTCGTCCATCAGCGTCCCAGCAGCACCAGAGAAGCCCTTCTCCTTCATCTTATACGCCTTCGCCTCGAATTCCGTCAGGATGGTGTCGAGCAGAGCTATCCCTTCATGCACCTTCTCATTCAAGCTTTCCTTCGCCACCATCGCATCTTGATATCTCGATTCCACAGTCTCAACCATGATCCTCGCCCTCCGTCTCCCAGCCCCAATCACCTCATCGGAGACCTGTGAGCATTTTGCTCGCACCGCTTGCAGTGTCGCATAAGCGCGGGAGATGCTGGAGTCGAAATTAAGATTGCCATAGCTCTCAAGGAAGTCTAGTCGGCGCTCGAGTTCGGTCAGGAAGAGGTCCAGCTGCATTACAGTTAGAAACGTGCTTCAACCTGGGAGTAGTGGTTGCCATACCCGTATAATTATTCCGTCATCCGCCTCCAACTTATCAGAACTCCTGCGCTTCGGATGAAAAGAGGAATGCCTCCTCCTAAAGGGCCCTGGTTTCAACTCGTCCGTTCCACTGGTAATCGCCGTCGATTGATCATCATTATATTCCACCGTCAGAGACGATGGAGAAAGACACCGCATATTCGCAGGATTCGTCGTCGTTTATCAGGACCGTTCGTGGTGGTACAACACTTTACTTCGGAAGCAGTCTGTCGATGCGATCCGGCGGGGGGGCGATAACAAGGACCTTGTCGAGAGTTAAAGCACCTTTTTGTTCGAAGCAGACGTGTACCGTGCACACGTGGGTGGAAGCTGACAGCGGATAGGTAAAGAGACTGTAGGGAACGGAATTGCTGTCGAGCAGTGGTGTATTCTCGCACGAGGGTGAAAAGAGCGTCGTCCGTCAATGGGGTTCCAATATTTACACTTGCGAATGAATGGGCGCAACCGGCGGCGAAGAAGAAGGTGGTCGGCAAAATGCTTCGGGATCCAGGGTCCAGTCACGGCAGCCACGTGACCTCCTTCCTTCTCGATGGATGAGGACTCTTGGAGAGTGTGCGAGGGGAATTTGAAGCAATTGATCTTCAAGTTTTGCGGTTGTTGTTTCTGGTCTCTGGACAGTGTTCGGGGATGAAAGTCACCAAACCATATTGATCTCGGAAATCAACAACGGTCCCCAAAAATTTACTATATAAACATTTCTAAGCAATCTAAGTGGTTAATCATGCTTCGCTTGTGCTCGAGGCCTTATTCCCTGTTTGTTCCACTTATACTCCGTATGCCGAAGCACACCGACTGAGAAGAACATATGAAGATGTCTTGGCATAAAAGGCCTGTGGCCATTTGTATTAAGTATGTATTATGTTATCGCACACAGAAACGCCGAGCTATGCATCATCCTTCCCCCCCCAACCCCCTAGGCCTTATCCCTTCGCTCCCATTCCACGACTGCTGGCGATGTTGGTCTCGTGAATAGACTGGTGTAGTCGGTAGGCACAACTGTCTTGCCTCCGTCGATATTTCTGAACTTGAACTCGCGGACCATCGTGGCCATGATTGTAATCAGCTGAACATTCGCGAACTGCTCGCCAATGCATCGATGCCGACCGGCACCGAAAGGAAGATATGGGCTCTTGGCCCCTTTGCTAATCAATCCGTAGCCATAATCGAAGGTCTCCTCCTCCACGTTGTCGGTCCCAATAACGCCAGTGGAACCCGCCTCCCATCGATGAGGATCCCACATCATCGGGTTTGGGAAATATTCCGCATCACGGCTAGTGCATCCAGGGGAAGCGAGGAGTGTATGTGAGCTTGGAATAACGAATTTGGTTCCGGCAACGGGCATTGGCGATTTGACCTTGCGAAGGATGGAATGGATCGGTGTATGAAGTCGCAAGACCTCCTTGAGTACGTTTTGGTGCATGGTAAGTTTTGCGAGGTCTTCGTATTGGAGAGGGGGTAGATCGGGGCCAAGTACTCGGAGCTGCTCCTGGTAGAGCTCTTCCATGATGTCTGGTCTCGAGGCAAGACGAAGCATGATCCAGGCGCTAGATGAGGAAGAGGAGTGCTGTCCAGCCATAAGAAGAGCAATCATCATATGCGCGATTTCCTTGTCTGGTACTGGAGTGCCGTCTTTGTAGGTGGATTGCATCAATTGCCACATAATATCGCTCTTCTTCCCCTTGTCGCTCACTCGCCGCCTCTTGATAATGTCCATGTAGATACCAGCAACGGTCCTTTGAGCGTGGTCGCGTGCACGATTGTGAGGCAGAGGAGCCCAGTGAAGCATGAAATTGACAGGAGTGAAGCCCATATCGAGGTCGTGGTAGAGTGCTGCAAGTTCCGAATCGAATTTGTCACGGACTTCTTTGCCTTGAAGAGAGTGGGATGCTGTATAGATGGTGATTTCTGCCATGACGTCCACGATGTCGGTTGTGCCCTTTTGCCCTTTGAACTGGGACGAACGCTTTACGAACGACTCGACTTCGTCCTGGATGATTGGCACATATGATTTGAAGGCCTCGGTCGTTAATCCGATTTTCATGAACTATTTGAACAACGTTAGGATGCACGATCCGAGACGCATGCTAGAATCTGAGGACCTACCTTCTTCTGCTCCATCAATTTCGCATTTGGGCAATCGTAAACCACATCCGATCCAAAGACCGGCGTCGTCAACACCGTATAAACCTCCTCCGCATTAACATCCTTGATCTTCCCATTAAGGATAAACTCATTCCCCTGCCGTCCCAAATACACCGTCGTCTTCTTCCCCAGCAGAATAAATGTAAAGACGTCTCCATACTACAGCCTCCATCAGTCCCACCCCTCCACGAGTGGCGCAAATAGAACGTACCTTCGCCCGATTCGCAAAGAAGAACTTATACGGATCAATGCCATACGTAATCGTGCTCCCAATCACCGGGAACCAATGGAACACCACCGGTGGCTCATTAGGATTCCTGAGCAGTAACTGCTTCAGAACATTCAACACCACAACCACCACGATGAAGGCGACGAAGCCCCCCGCAGCGACGACACCGAGGCCCCTCTGCGCGACCTGCTCGCCCAGCGGGCCGGTGACCTGTTCGAGAAGACCCATCTGCGCAATTAATCGGTCGCACCAGTTTGAATGTGAAAGGCGTAGGTGACCTAGAGAATTGGTTGTTGAGATTTCCAGGAAGCGCAGGTTTTAATAAAATTCTGGGCGGAAAGCAGACCATGCAATCTCTCCCGGCTGATTGGCACGACCCTGACCTGACTGTTGAGCGAGGGCCCCCTGCCCGCACATGTTCCCCTTATTTCGTATTCGGGTCCTTTATTCACCATGTAGTACCTACGTATGTACTGTACGGAGTCATCGCATCTAATATCCTACTCCCATGGATCATAATACAACTCCCATTGCCCGATTTTCTGAAGCCCCAAATCTACCGCTTCCGAATTCTAGGTAAAAATTCTAGGATAGCAAAACCTACTTTTCGTATTCGTGTCCAAGAGGCGAGGACGCCCCTGACTCCTGACTCCTGAGGACGAAACCCATTGCTATGGAATTCGCCGCCAATAACAACGTCAGGGGTAATCACCTGATGCTGGACTTCTGGAGAAGTCCTCACGGGGAGGGGACGTTTGCTGAAGCCCATGTCTCTCATTCGATGGACCTTGAAATTTAGGGACTCCTTTCGCCGTGTGATGAGGATACAAGTGGACTGCATGTAGAGCACACGAACCATAGGCATTGTTTTGAGAAGCATAAGCAGAAGATAGCCGGTTTTTCCTGAGATGAAAGGCTCCTCGTGTCAATAAAACGCTTGCTTATATTCTCATCCCGTTGGTCTTGATCGTACGCCATCAGTTGATATACCAGCCAGATCCCCTTTCCGTCCGTGACTCCAGCCCCATGTTCATATGACCTCCCATAAATCACCGATTTCCTACGATCCGCCAACTCAATTACTCATGAATCAGCATTTCTTCTTTTCGGTGTGGAGCGAACTTGTCCTTCCATGTATCCCATAGCTGCTCGAGTTCCTGCACATACTCTTCATGCACACGATCAATATCTTCCTGCGCAGGCTTCGAGGACTGCGTGACTAGAATCGGCTTGCCAACCACGATATTGACAGGTCGTCGATACGGCATCAACCCCACATCATAGTTGAATACCCCTCGGGCATGAAATAGTGGAATCGTGAATCCTAACGCCTTCTTAACCAACATTTGTAATTTATGGATTGCAGGGTGTGACTCGGCATTGAATTGATCGTATATGTCGTTCTCGCCAAAGGCTAGGACGGGAACCAGATCAGCTCCAGTTCGGATTGCCATCTTGACGAATCCTTTGCGGCGTTTCAGGATCAGTCGTAGAGAGTATGGTTGGGCGTCCAAAGACTCCGCTGCCCCTCCAATAACGATTGTGATGGCCCTGCCCATACCCTCCTAAATTCTGGTCAGCAGGCACCCAGCAGTGACGAAGCTTCTAGTCTTACATTGTTTGGTCCTCCCTTAGATAGGAGGTTCTCGCAGGACTCTTTGGACACTGAGCTCACACCCAGAGCTAAGAGGTAGTCCCGATAGATTGGAATTCGAAAGTTCGAATCAAGCGTGAGAAGCGAGTTTGTGATGTCTGGGAAGAGTTGAGAAAACCCGAGAGCCTCGGTAGCAAATGATGCAAATGCACCCATAGAGATAATCCCATGTGGATGATAACCGAGTATGTACTTTCGAGTGGGTGGAAGCTCGTGGGTTCGATGTAGTCGCATGGGGAAATACGACGCAAACAACGACCATATAGACGATCGACGAACCAACTCTTGGCGATGACTGAGTGCGCCAGATGTAGAGGCTTTCGAGGTCAGACAGTAAATCATGTAAGGTATGAGCAGTGGCCAAAACAACGGAATGGCGCAAAGAAAGAAGAACACAGAAACTGAGATCGCTATGCAGAGCGTATGGAAAAGCACAACCAAAGTCTGAAGCCTTCTTTGCAAGGGAATGTTCATAGGCGCAAACCTGATTCCACTTTGTTTCCATCTCTGGCCTGCAATGCGACCACTGGCAATCTCATTCTTCTTGGAAGGGACTTTTGAAGCGGACGTGGTCTTTCTCTGAAGCGGACCATTCTTTTCGCCTGGGCATGTATCAATGCTAATAGCCTTGACGTCCTGCTTGCTTCCACTGGTTCCATTCACCTCCACTTTCTGGCTGGGCTCGGTTCCATTTGTGTTATTGGATTCTGACAAACTGCCATCGCTGCCACTCTTGCTTTGCGACTCTCTGGGCTTCTGGGATTTAGATTTACGTGGTTTCTGCTTCGGCGGGGGTTTGGGAGTCTCGTCGAGTCCCTGTGTGATATTAGCATGCAGACAGAGAAAGGTCTCACATATCAAAACATACTGTCGCCGAGTACTCTTCATTCGAGAACTGCCTGTCAGGGTCTGGTCCAGAACCTCTGGCGTCTGGGGACGCTGTTTCCTGCGTATCCGGCGCCACATCTCTTAACACTGAAGCTGTGTATATCTGTGGCTTTGCAGGTGTAGCTCCATTTGCCTTTGCGCCAGTCTGATCTACAGGCTCATCTGATCCATTTGCATGCACTTCTGGCGTTGGATCCTCTTCCACCGCGTCGGCATACGATTTGGGAGGAAGATGCTTCTTCTCGCGCTCTTCCGGTAGAGAAGGCGTGGTGCTTGGGGCAACAGCCACCATTGATTCGCTGTCGATTTATCAATTACTGTGTGATCCGGATTTCAAATCCGAGCGGACGTTGGCGTTGTACGAACAGGGCTGAATGCGCAATCAACAATTGGGAATGTGAGGTTGGTGTCCTTAGTCCTGCGAGATCATTTCGTGTGTTTCTCATTCCCTCTCAGCTCGCCGCTCGCCTACGAGTATGACGTGCCTTCATGCTCAAGCGCGACCCCTTACCAGTTACGTTGGTGCAGGGATGTGGTGCAGTAGAGATGATGGAGCTAGCTAGACTGTCCGGAAGTTGTAACCTCGTCGTTGTAACTTGTAACCTTCCTTGTAACCTCGTAACCTCTGGAGTCTGGAGTCTGAACTCGCAAGGCCCTCCCAGCCTCACTACCGATCATCGCAACTCTACACATAATTCCAAATTCACTGGGGTTGGATACAAAGATCTTAACAGCCTCTCCTGCTTCAGTACGTGCGGAGTGGAGAGTAGACCTTCACCCTCGCTAACGGGGCGGTGGCGGACATATTCGGTACAGTACTTGTCTCGGGGCAATCACATGGAACCTGCAGGTACCTTTGACCTGCGACAGCGACAAACGTCTCACTAGCCACAGTTGATGTTGATCCCGCGCTGAGTAGCGACCAGTGACGGCAATGATGGCCGCTCCTTTCGTTGGGCTCGATCATGAAGGGCTCGACCATGAACTCGAAATCCCATGTCAGGATCCATTAGCAGGCTAAAAGATATTCCGGGGCTCACCAGAGTCGGCTCTTCGAAAGGTAGATCATAATAAAATGAACTTGTCAGGGACACAAGTACTTAAATTTCCTTCGCTAAATCCTCTTTGCTAAATCCTCTTTGCTAAATCCTGTTCGCTAAATCCTAAGTGTTCATTCTAAGTGAAACAATTATCACACGATTCTATTGGCCTCGGCTCCGTACCTGATATTGATACACGCTTGCCAAACAAGTGCTTACCGCTGGGTGCTGAATCCAGCGGAGAAGAATTGCAAAATAATAACAAAGTGGGTAGACCAAAATCCTAAGGATATCTTTGCTACCTCCGACGACCACCTCGGCGTGATTTGCAGGGTGGACCTATAATACACAACCTCCTCCTGATTTTGCTGCCAAACAGGATTCCACCGAGTGATTACTGAAAACCAAGTAATCCAGGAAACCTCATTAGTAACAACTTTTCATGATTGCTCCAAACCTAAATCTGTCCCCAACGCCAATCCATCCGAGTGGTGAAACCATTTCCGCATCAGGGATATATAGGAAAAGAATCGGATGTCTATCTCAACATCACTTTCCCGCCAGCGTACGCCACAGAGACGATGATGCGCCGGGCAGACCGCCCATAGGGCGCGCTCGCATACTCGAGCCCCATGGATGATGTATGCTATGATTGAAGAGCTTGAGTTGGTGCTTGACTTTGGTTCGCAAACTGACTTCTCAGCCCAAAATTTTCTGCTGAAAGTTGTTTGATTCTCTCCTCTTGGCTTCGTTCCCGCTTTTCCATCGCGCTGACTCTGTCGGTCATATCTCTGAGTTTCACCTCTAAATCTCTCACATAAACAAAGATATTCGTGTCGGAGTCGCTGGCTGAAATGTTTTGTGGACCAGCAGAATTGCTGAGTCCTCCACGACTCGAGCCTGATCCCTGAGAAGGCTGATACATTGGACTTGTAGATGACGAACCAGAAGTCTGCTGTGATTGTTGGCCATGGGGCGCGTTCGACGTGGCAGGCTGGTTTGGAGTCTGGCTTGACAGGGTGTATCTCTGATCCGGTGGTGCCAATGATGCCAAGCCCGGAAGTTTTGGTACATGAGACCCATGCGGCGAAGGGAGCGAAGTGACTGGTGGTGAGGCTCTGCTTGATTGATGTCTTCCAAAGTGTTGCTGTTGGAACTGCGTCGTTAGACTTGGGGACCTCTGCCGGCTCAGAGACGAGTCAACCCCTAGCTGATGTGAGTGCATCCCCCCCGGACTAAGTGGCTTCGGACTCTCAGTCATTGCGCTCTGGGAGAACATCGAACTCCCAGCCGTGTTGAGCGGTAAAGACGAGATACTGGTGTTTGGTGTATGATGACCGCCCATACTCGTGTGAGAAGTTCCAGAACTCCCAGACCCTGGAGGATAGAGACCTCCTGTGCTCTGGGTTTGGACCTGCCTAGGACCAGCAGGTGGATATGTACTCGGTGCGCGAGAGTAGCCATCATCGCCTCCCTGATGGTTGCCAACATGTTGCGCTTTGATACTAGGAAGGCTGAATCGACGACGTTCCTCTTCGGTCATCTCAGCCTCGTTCGGGTGAGGCGTTCCATTCGTGTACATAACACCGTCCATCCCTTCATCAGCATCTCCAACATTCGAGCCTTCAAAGTCATCATCGCCCCCAAAACTTCCCATGCTAGCTCTTCTCCCAGCACAGCCGCCCTGGCCTTTGCTGTGACGTGCTAAGGCATCGCCTCGAGCAAACTTACGATCGCATTTTGGACATATATGCGGTCGCTCACCTGTGTGTAATTTCATATGACGCTTCAAATCGTGCAGTCTCCTGAATCTCATGTTACAGGTTTGACATACATAAGGTTTTTCTTGGCTATGAGTCAAAAGATGGCTCTTGAGATTATGATGACGAGTAAACTCTGTTTCGCAGTACGGGCATTTGTGTTTTCTCTGCGATGGTGATCGTGGAGCAAGTTTCTGAGTTTGTGCTGGCATTGGAAGGCTCCGACCCCGTGGTGGGATTCGCGCAGCATCTGGCCGACCGAGCAGATTACCCGGAAACGACAGAGCGCGATTCGCAGACTGCTCTTCTGTCGGGAGTTGTAGTTGTGTAATATTACCAATTCTTGAGTCTCGGCTTTCTTGTTCAATGGCACTTGTCAATGATGCTGGACTGGCAACAATGGTTGACCCAGCAGTCGCAGTGGGTGCGGCACTACCCAAACTTGCTAAGCTTGTTACACTTGCCGGACTGGTCTCGGATTTGTCGTCGAATTGCATTGGACTGGGAATGCTAATAGCGCTGGCCGCGGTGGACATGCCTTGGCTTATGGTCATGGTGGCCACTGGGGCATCCTGTGGTTTGCTCATGCTTCTTCCGCCACTGGCTATCAGTGAGGACAATGCCTTATGCGAAGGGTTGTCACTCATGCCGCTTTGTTGATGCCCCTGAAGATTTTCTTGTTGTCTCTGTACATCGACCAAAGCTGCAGCACCCGTGAGGGGAGCAGGCGATAAGGCTGGCGAGAATGTGCCCTTGAACCGCGGCGACTTCGGCGAGGGGGAGGCTGTCAACCCCACGTTCGAGATTGGATTCAAGGTGAAGTTTTGAGGCTGCTCAGGGCGATTCCTCTTTAGCGATTTGATCCGTGGCGTCTCCTGCTGGACTCGAGGGAAGCTCGAGGCCAAAGGCACAGAGGAATCGGTCGGATTGTGACCGAGGGCTGGTCCTCCTGAATGCGGCGACTCTTCCGAAGCCATGTATCTCGTGCTCTACGTTGTCCCAAATAAATGTCCAAAGGTTGGGTAGTGGAATCTCTCGCGATATCCCAGGGTCGTGTCTCGGCGTGGTCAAAACCGCATCTCGAGGCTACGCGACGAGAGCTTGGGGTGAGGGACGAGACGTTCAGTACGAGGCGCAAATGGTCTAATTGTTGGTCAATCACAGCTGACAACATTGATACAAGACGGGATGGCGAAGCATACTTGTTGTGCGCCACAGGCGTGCGATTTCCGCTTTCTTTTGGGGGACGAGTTTGCGCGCAGCTACAGAAATCCACAATCGATAGCTGATGTGCCGGAGCAACACTCATGGGAACAATGGAGATGATGTAGCGAGAGCCAGACAACCGACCAGCTGTAGAAGGTTGGGTTCGAGAAGTGTTTTACACTCATTGACACCGAGCAGCGAGCAGGCAGTTGATGCGAGATGCGGAATGCGTGATGCGTGATGCGCGATGAGAAGCTGAGGAAAGGACCGCCCAGCCGTGACGTTAAAGGTTGTGGATGATGTCGACTGAGAGGTGGATATGGAGCTGAGGCTGTGCAGCCGGTCCCCTTGCACCGTCGAGGTTGGAGCTAGCCGCTTTGGGTGTCTTTTCGGATTTTCGTCGAGTGAAGATGCGACGATGTGAAGATGTGAGTCTACTCTCTCCCTCTCTCTCACGCTCACCACACACAGACGGCCAAGGCTATGAAGCAACGGCTCTCGTCATTCGTCCTACTAAGGTTACCTACCCTCGAGCGATCGGATACTTGCCTTCGAAGCACCAAAGCCGAACTGCATGGGTACGGTGGTTGCGGTGCGCTGCGCTGCTGTTGCAGCATCCAGACGTGGAGTCGAAGCCAACCACTCGTGCGGTTGGCGGATCAGAACAGCCTTGAACTGAATTGCCCTCTTCTGCTCTTCAGTCCTCAAGCCCTAACGCGAGGATCATATATCTCCTCTGCGTTCGGTCCAGATGTGGTGGCCGCAGTACCTACAGTACAGCACTGTACGTGCTGTACGAGTAGTAGGCGAGAGCCCGTGAGTGGACGCGAGAGCCCCTGAAGATGGTCCAGCCTCCTCCTCGCCGACCCAACCAACAGATGGCGCCTCCGTACTGTACAGAGTACTACGTATTCTTTCCTTTTGGACGAGCCTCTCTTCCCCCCTGGCCCTCTACCGGCATCTCTACCCCCGTCCATTCAGTATGGAAGCGGAATGATCTAAGCGACGAATGATGGATTTCTCCGCATGGCTGTCTTCTCTCATGGCCACGAAGATCCCTTCATGGCAGTTCCGAGGTTCTCCCCTGATCCAGGCAAATGTCGCACCGACCTTTTGGCCTGCCTAGTTACAGGACTGGAATATGATTCTCTCTGTCTGGAGTCTGGGCTCGGGATTTTCTGGTCTCCTCTTACTCCGCTCCCTACTACTCCGTACGGCCCTGTACAGTAAGACCATTACCCCGCATCAAGCGACAAACATGACCGCCATGGAGGTGAGCTTGCCCTTGCTATACCGCTTTCCCCAGCGAACGAGACGAGCGGTTCCGTTGTCTCATCAGATGCCGCAATTGCTCGCGTTAAGCATGCCCGTCCCTTCGTGCCTCGAGAATCCCGAGATCTCTTTGTCTTCTCGCCAATCGTCCCACCTGGAGGCTGGTGACCTGGTGTCGAGTCGTCAATCTGAAAGTTCGGCGTGACCTGCCAAGCCGCCTGACAACCACCATGCATCTTGTGCGAGGCACGTCACCTAGATTCTTACTGTACTTGTGCTCTTCTAGAAACCTTCTCAGATCGGAGCTATGGGCCAGCAGTCGAAGCTTGCTTACGACATGGCACGACCCTAGTCAGGACGAATCGTGCCTTGGAAACACCCAAGGTTAATATCGAGGTACATGATGACATGTTGAACACAGCCACAACTCTTGTCCGAGACGAGGCTCTTCTGTTGCAGAGACGAAGAGCCGACCTTATTGCCTTGCAAGGCTCCTCTCCCTCAACCGCATGCCGAAAGGCTCGTTGCGAGATTATTCCTTTGCATTTTGGACGGACGAGCTACGGCTTTCTTGACCGAAAGAGCCAAATATCCTCGGGCATTCCGCTTCTTTCCGCCAATTCAAACATCTGCCTGGAGCTGAAGGTCGAAATGGTGAAACCGACCGTAGACCGCTAGTGTTCTTTCTATCTGCCTGAGCCTCGGTGTTCTGAGTTCCATTCCCTGTTAGAAATCTCGAACTCCTGATTTGAAGATCAAGGCATCAGAATCCGAGAAGTCTTCATATGGCCTTGCCACAGTTCGTCTCATGAGAACTAGGATGACGATATTTCAATAGTGCTCTACGGATGACACCTCTGAATTCTCTTGGGTCTTGAAGAACAATCTACTAGATTGTACTGTACTTGCAGCCCTACCATCACCAAGAGAATTTTTGGAATGAGGGTCACGCAATGAGCTACATTCCCTTCTTCGCGACAGGACATGAAGGCGCCTTACGTTACCGAATGGTCTATTGACTACATTTACCCCATCAGGCCTTTCTGAACTTGGATTACTTAGCCCCCGGGAGGCCTATGTCAAAGTTGGCTCAGACAGTAAGTCCTTCCGAATCGTAACACTCGGGTACCGTCAACCCTCGCTTACTAGAAGTGCTTCAAGGGCGTCCAGGTAGCACAGAAAGTTCAACCCCCTCACCACAACTCAGGTCTGCGCGATCAGCCTAGAGGCCCGGCGTACCATGATTGGACACCAGCCTCATTTTCAGCATGACTCTACATGCGTCTCGGGTGAAACGACTCCCTTTCGCAAAGTGAATATCGCGTCTTGTCTCGTCTTTCAATGGTCCAGAACGCTCGAGGTGAGATATCAGGTGGATGTAGGCTTTTGCGGCTGGCTCCTCCAAGGATTGATATCTTGAAGCTTTAGTCTGGCTGGCTGACAAGTCCTTTACAAACTAAGGAGAGGGCCGAGATTGATGGGACCTCGCCTCTTCTACCGTATGATGGATGGAGTGACCCAATTCCTTATCGACCCCACCAACCGCCAATGCTCGCAAACAAACAATGTCCTCATGGCGAATTCCTATTTCCTTCTACCCCCCAGCCCCATCTAATACCTCCTCAGCCGGCGTCTCACTCTCCTTAGGATAACACCCCGGCCCCAGAAAATACATCCCAAACCCACTCTTCCCTAGTCCACCCCCCCTCGTTTCCGTCTCCTCCCACTCCACCAACCGATCCTCCCCATCCCCCCTCCCTTCCCCATCCTCTTTAAACTCAAAAACCCGATAATCCGCATTATAGAACCGCTTGTTACTAACGCCCACCTTCAGAAAGGCACTATGAGACACAACCGCAATGACCTGCTCCGGTCTATTCTTCAACCACCTCCTCGCCTCCCGGCCTCTTTCACCTAGTCCTTTTTTCGAAAATGAGTAGATGCCACTCTTCGCCGGGTAGAGAGGGTCGACGGCGTCCCAGTCGAATTGCGGCCATTCCTCCCTCATGATAGGGATCGGTGTGCCGGTGTCGCATGGATTGGAGGAGTTCTCCTGCCACAAGGGAGCTAGGAGGACAGGGACACCGCGGTCGATGAGCCAGCCGAGGGATTGCGTCGCGGTTTGCAGCGTGCGTCGCATGGGGGAGATGACGATGAGGTCGATTTTTTGGGCGAGGGGGACGGATTCTTCGAGGTGTTTGGAGAGTTCCTGACACTGGGGACCGAAGCCTAGGCCTGATAGGGGTGGGTCGTGGATCTCGTAGTCGTGTGAGAGAATATGTTAGTATATGGTGAATTTAAGCGGTGAACGGGCCATTTATGATCGACATCTAAGACTTTTGGTTAGTTGTGTTGGGAACAGGAGATGATGTGGGGGCTAACTGTGTAACGCTTGAGCGTGTCTTATTAGAACTGCTGTTGGTGGCATTTTGAAGGTGTGATCTGTGAGAGAAAATGAAAATGGAGTTTAAGCAAAGAAAGTTACCTGAGTTTATGTACAGGTACGCCCAGGCTGACTGCGATGTTGACTCGCTTTGCGCTTGCAGTTGCCTGCACTAAGCGAGACGATAAGGATAAGAGCCTCGACTCCAAAGCTGTGAATCATCCTGTACGGACTCACCGAACATCAAAACCAGCAGACGATGAGTTTCCAGTCGAAAGCTACATTTTCAAGCCGCGTTACGAAATCGAAGAAGCCACCTGCCTTCAAGAGAAGCTCATCAGGGTTGAATCCATACTCGGCTTTAGCTCGTCGCAAACCAATTCAACGGTCCGCCACGAAACCCGAGACAGTCGGACATGAAGATGAGGATCACTTTGGCGACCGTCTGGACGACATGGGGCTGGTTCGAGCCTTAGCAACGGATCTTACACTGCGAGATGTCCCGCAGGCGATGGTATACGTGCGGATGAAGATGTGGAGTGAGCTCCCTGAAAGAGCGGGGATGAATTCAGTGAGGATAGCTGAGGTTCTGAACTATCGCGTCGATATGCCGCCTGCGATTGTAGTCTCTCATTTGCAAGCTCTGCTGAGCTCTCCGACGGCTGTGGAAAAGGAGATTGCCGAAATGATGCGAAAAGGTGCTATAAGGAAGATTGTGATTGAGACAAGAGGACACATCGGGGAGCTGCTCATCCTGGCGAAGGATCTGGAACAGATGATTGAGAAAAGCTCTCTAGCTGGACCTCTCCAGGAGAAGTTCATTGCAGTGTTGCACGCAAATCCGACAGCTTTAAAACTGCCTCGTTCTCAGCTTTCGGATGAGGATGTTCAAGGGCTGATGCGCGCAGGTTTCCTCACCTTGTGGACGCCGGGCACAACCTTCGACTCCTTCTCAAGGCCAGGAGATGGCTCAAGGGGCACGGCAACATCCCTTGAGAGTATCTCGAAAGCTGCGTCTGGATCGATGTCAGCTGTCGGTGGCGAGAATGCTGTATTTGCTAATGGTGGTGGGGGAGGCCCCAAACCATCAGGCACACGAGAGATTTATTCTCTAGCACTCCCGAATGCAGGGCCTTTCCTGAAGGTGCTTTCGAATGCTCGAGCTCATCTCATATCCTTACTCTCTAAATCTAAATACCGGGAAGCGCCAGAATCTATGCTTCGTCAACGCTGGGATGGCGGTATTGCTGCTAACGATTTCGCTACTGTAGCGAGAAGGAATCGTGGCGAATTTGCTGGCGTCCTGCCAGGAAGGACAAGGAAATGGAAGCAATTTTACGGACTCTCTTTCGAATTTATTTTGGGAGAGTGTGTTGGGGCCGGACTTGTCGAGGTATTCAATACCGGTAGCGTGGGACGAGGTATTCGTGCTTTACACTGAAGTCTCGAGCCGAGTAGATTGAAATGGACGAAAATTCTCTATCTGGCATCTTTCTTGATACAGAAGTTCCAGAACTGGTGTATCCGGAAAGAAAGTTGCGAGATGCGCAATACAGTACATCCGGGGACCTGACTTCGAGGGAGCTGGATCCAGAGACAAGCATCAAGAGCCGAACTTCTTTACTTGCTGTCGGTAAGCAAAGGGTAAATAGAGTCTATGCAATGCAGGGCGATTAAAAAGGTCAGATCTCTATCCAGAAACCCCGCCCTGCGATAGGACTCAGTCGTCGTTATCGAAAAGTATCAAATGTCAGGGCCAAATGAAAGACAGACCCCCTTGCAAGGTACAGTATCACATTGGGGCGAATTTTCATGTGAGCTTCCCAAGACAGAGTCAGAGTCGCATCGACCGCGCTGGATCGGAGGATTGCAATTTGGGTCGAAATCGACCCCTCACTGACGAATCGACGATAACGAGTAACATGGAGTGGCACGTCCTGGGTCCCAGTCCTGAGTGCTGAATCCTGACCCCGTTTTGGTGGATTCGCTGAGGAGCCCACTCATCAAAAGGGGAGAGGGGATCTGAGCCCTGGCTGTCTGGCAGATCCTCTTCAGATTCTGAAATTCAGACTTCGGTGCAGTAACTGCAGCTGGATGGAGGATCATCTCATCACCACCAATTTCCAGCAGGAGTCAGGGATGTCCCTCTCGCAGGCGGCGGGACTTGCAAAGATTCAGTGAGGAGTGAGGAGTGAGGACTCAGGACTCAGGAGCATCTCTCTGTGGTACCCTACCCCTGAGTTTACCGAATTAACGAGCAAGGTCTTGGAAGTTCGACTCTTTTCATCTTTCCACTCTTGGTGATTTCTGTCTTCCCACGAACCGTGCCACGACGCCGAAAGGCTCGTGCCGTGGCGGCCATGAGCCTATCGACGTTCAGAGTTGCGATGTTCATCAATGGGTGCATCTCCCCGAGTCTTCCTCGGAGCCTGATAGGTCCTCCTGTTGTGGGCAAGGCTCTAGTCAGGTCGCCGGGATCTCGACAGCGGTTGTGTTCTGTAAGTTCTGTGCGTGTGTGTAGCAATACTCCGTGCTGTCTATGTCTGTATGTACGGAGTATGTCAACTTGTCAAGGACCAAGGGTGACAACTTGACGGGTGCAAATGAGACCAGAGTCAATCTGCGCTTGTGCCCAATTTAATCGATAAGGAGACTCGGACTCGGCGAACGGACCGATCAGCAGTGCCTGGCAGGGTCAATGCCGATTTGGGACGAAGTCATTAGCAGACGGGTCCGCGATCGACCTCCAATTTCAAGCGTCCTCCAGGCCCGATTCCGCCTTTAACCTTTTCCGTCTTTTCCTCTCCTTGCGAGCTTGGGTGCGAATGGGAGGGAGAAGGGCGAGGGCTCTTTTCTCCTTCTTGGTCCGAGTGAGTGTGGGTGTGGGTGTGTACGGAGTACGGACTCGAGTACGATGATAGCAACTTGGCACGTGCAGCCCTGGAGTAGTTATTTTAATTAGGGGGGAGTACGGAGTACGGAGTACGAAGCACTTTAACACCGCTTCGGTGCGTTGACCGTTTCCCGTTCGCCGTTCGCCGTGCACCCAACCAGGAACCCAGGCCTTCCTTGTTGCATCCTGCAAAGCAACCACCACGGTGCCACCACCTCCACCACCCTCACAGTATCATCTTTTACACCAAGCACACCACGCAGACCAAGTCCCCAGGCAGACCAAGCCGACCACCCGTCTGGCACCCGCACTAACCAGGCACCCTCTCTCGCTAGCCCTCAACTCCGTCCGTACCGCAGCTCCCCCACTGGGCCACTGCGTGAAAGCTCGACCACGCTCTCTGCATCGTCAGGGGGAGAACGGCAACACCCACCACCTGCAGCACCGACGCAGACTCGCAGACGCACTCGACTCCGTCTCTATCTTCTTTTTTGCTTCTACTCTGTCCGTCACCACCACCACCACCACCACCACCACCACCGCCAGACGCCAGACGCCAGATTTCCAGACTTCGAGAAACTTCCACACTCACTCTCGGATTATCCTCGCTCTCACCACTTCCCCTTACGCCGTCGAAGATCGTAGCTGCCCTCGTCCCATTCGAGGTTCCATTCCTTTTCCTGCCACCAGCACGCGTTGGACCTCGAGAGAATCGTCCTCGCCATTTTCCGGCCCTGTGATACCCTGCGTCTGCAAGTTTCCACCTGTCGGCACCGCATCACTCGAATCGACGGGGCCTATATTGCAGCCATTATCGAGCCCATTGTCCCCAAGGCTAGAACGAAGATAAAGTCGACGATTCGCAGTTATCGAAACAGCCCCTCTTCACGTCTCATACATCGAAACCTGGCGTCGCAGGTACCACCTAGGGATCTTGGAAGCCGACGATCGTGCCAACCAATTCTTCTCACCAGCCGACGACCAGCGCATTATCTTCTTACCCGCGTCGACGGCAACAGCAATAGCATCACGAATCATTGAACCTGCCTCGGGGCGCTACCGACTCGCTTTCGGAGAGCAGACCGACGCATTGAATGCAAAACGCAGAGTAAACCGTGCCGGACGTTCAAACGGCCTGCCGGTACAAGGATATTCGGGCAATTGCTGCTACGCTTTCGCGACGTTGGGGTTTAAACCTTTCTACTCCAGAGCTCCCCCCCTCCACGCGACTCGGAAACGTACATACTGGCAGCAGCCCGGACTGCTGGTTTGACGAGAATCAGAAAGGGATATATTGATATCGAAGGTGGTGGTCATTGCGTTTCAGACCTCAAAAGTGAGTTTGACGTCCCAACCGTCCTTAATTGTTCCAAAAGTTTGGATTTCCCTTGATGATCATCAAATCATGTATTTTTGGCCATTCTGATTTCCCCCACTCATGCGATGATCGTTGTGTTCCGTGAGGTGTGGTGCACTGACGGTCGTGAAGTTTCAAACATTGGACTGACTAGTTGCTTAGGCATATCGACTCGCATGTTATAACGTTTCAGGTCTTGCGCTACACCGGAAACCCTCCTCCCACGAGCCTGCTCCTCGACCCCAGACGAACCATTGGACGAAATCTTTCCTTTCCAGACCCCATTGGTTTCTTATTCCGGTAACGGGAACATAAGCTCTGCAAATCCAAATACCAGTTTCATGGACTCCTGGGCATCAGCATACCAGTAGATAGCATACAAGGGCGGACGCTTGCAACATTGGGCAATCTTCAATTTCGAATCGAGTCCCCTACGACCATGGCAGCATCCATTCCACGGCCTTCACGGCCGTCATTTGGACCTCCTACAACAGCATTACCAGCTTTACCTACCAAGAAAACCCGCAAGAGCACCAGCGCTCTCTCCACTCCTCCAGAACTCCTCTCAGCACCGACACCCAGCTTACCCAGAAGTGCGCTCCGCGCCCCCTCCACATCCTCACTACCGCCTTCTACGACGCTAAGTGCATCGCTTCCTAGGATACGAACGACTCCTGGAGTAAATGCTGCTGGGAAAACGGTTCGAAAAACTATTAGTATCAATGCTTTCCCACAGCCACCCCGCGGAGGGGTCCGGACCGCCAGTCTTCCTCCGAGTCCATTATCCGGAGGCTTGACGCATGCAAGCGCCAATAGTGCCAGTAATAGAAGAGAATCCACGGAAGCGAGTCCCTCACTACCCGGAAGCAAGCTTCGAAAACGTCCCAAGACCGCAAGCACTCCAAGTACCCAGGGTTACGTCAGTAGCACAACACCAAGTCTACTCAATGGTAGTGGCGACAATCGATCGATATCCAGTGGGCCAGGGGCTCGTGGATCGGATGGCCTCCTTAGCCTCCCATCACCGCCTCAAAGTAGAAGCTCCTCGGCCCAGGATTCGTATTCTACGTCCGCAACGACATTCGATGACAATGGCGATGGGGTTCGAGGTCGAGATGCCACTGCAGACGGTGGTGACAATCGGGCATCAAAACTTCCCGAGGGCAAGGGCAATGTGATTGTTAGTGTGAGAGTTCGTCCGGATGCTGGCGCCAATGGCAACTCAAATAAATCAGACGGAGACTGGATGATTGATGGAAGGAAGTCCCTGGTTTCCTATCAAGGAAAAGAAGCCGGCGACTACTATTATGGCAAGTGTGTTGATCTGCAATACTGTTATTATGCTAACCAGAACTAGATAATGTTTTTTCCACTCAAGATAATAACGCGAAAGTTTATGATGCATCTGCGAAAAGGTTGGTACGGAGAGTGATGGAAGGATATCATGGAACGGTATTCGCATATGGAATGACGGGAACCGGAAAGACCTTTTCGATGCAGGGTACCGCGACTTCGCCCGGCGTTATCCCTTTGGCCATTACCGACATATTTTCATACATCCGAGAAACGCCATCCCGGGAATTTCTCCTCAGAGTCAGTTATCTGGAAATTTACAACGAAAAGATCCATGATCTGTTGAGTGCCCCCGCCGCTGGGGGGGTTGGACCTGGGGCTGGTCAACAAGAGGAAATTAAACTTCGTGAGGATAGCAAGCGCGGTGTCTATGCTAGCCCGCTAAAGGAAGAGATTGTGCAAAGCCCTACTCAACTGCTAAGAGTGATCGCAAGGGGAGATCAAGCCAGGAGGACATCGAGTACCCAATTCAACGCGCGGAGTTCCCGAAGTCACGCCGTCGTTCAAATCGTTGTTGAGAGTCGAGAGCGGATACCGGGCAACGGAGCCATGGGTGACAACAAGCGTTCTGGAATTCTCCCTGGTGGTGTTCGAGTGTCTACGCTCAGTCTAATTGATTTAGCGGGTTCCGAGAGAGCCGCCGAGACGAAGGAGCGAAGAACAGAAGGATCCCATATTAACAAGAGTTTGTTGACTCTCGGAACAGTCATTGCTAGACTTTCTGGCGACAAGGATAAGGATGGAAAGCCAACGGACAAGGACGGGAAACATCTTCCATACCGAGACAGCAAGCTTACTAGACTTCTTCAGGGTGCACTGTCGGGGGACTCTCTGGTCAGTATCTTGTGTACCATCCAGACAGGAGCTGCCGGCAGCGCTGCAGCGGCCAACACTCATACGGGCGAGACTCTCAATACGTTGAAATTTGCCGCGAGAGCGAAGAACAATATCGTCAGTCATGCAAAGAAGGCAGAAGAAGCTTTGGGGGCTGGAGGGGATGGTGGCGCAAGAGTGCTCCTAGAACGATACCGCATGGAAATATTAGACCTTCGGGGTCAACTTGAAGGGCAGGCAAGGGCTAAGCACGACGATGACGAAGAGCAACGCGAAAAGGAGGCCGAGCAACGCCACGAAGAGCAAATGTTAGAAATGCAATTAGCCAGGACTGCGTTAAAGGAGAGGATTGAGCATCTCAATCGACTGATCTTGAGCTCGAAGTCGACAGGTGTGAATGCCAGCGGCTCATACTCGTCGCTGAGCATGCACCCACGGCTTTCAGCCATGACCTCGAGTGGCCATCTATCGCAAATGTCCCTGCGTTCGTCGATGGCTCCTTCACAAAAGTCGAGACGTTCGCTCGAACGCACATCATCAATCAACTCGGTTTCCACGATCGGTCAATTGCCAGGCACACAAAGGTTGTCCGGCGGAGAAAATGGTTCCATCGAAGACGAGGACTCGATTGGCGAGAATGGTGACGGGACTGCCTCGCTTGCAGCACAGAACCGGGCTCTTCAAGCAGATCTTGCAGACAAGAACCGCTATTGCCAGACCCTAGAGAAGCGACTTCTCCAGGCTAGAAGGTCAAGCCACTCGAGGACTTCAGTCAACTTCTCCTCCTCGCTGCCAGGGAAGTCAGGAGTCATGGTTGGTGAAGACCACGGCGTCGCTACCTTACTGAAAGAGAAAGATTCAGAGATTGCCGACTTGCGCGCGCGACTCGACGACAAGGACAGAATGTTGACCGCTCTGCGAAGTGCAGCAAGATCGAGAGACACGGCTGATCGAGATCCTCGTTCGCCATCATCGCTACAGCTTCTCGACGAAGGTCCTCTAAGTCCAGTTTCTGCACGCACGTCCCAACTCCACGAGGCCGGACCTGCTTCGCCATTGCTCCCGACCGCGTCGAAAGGTCTCCTAAATCCTAAAACTCGTAAACGGACAAAGTCTGTCGACGAGATGAGCAAGATTCTCGATGAAATGATCCAAGATCGTGTCGAAAGCGGTCAGCTAGTGAAAGGTGTCAGAGGCAGTGTCCGTCTTGCCAGCCAGCAAAAGCGCGAAACTCCTGCCCCTATGCCGGAGCCTAGCAAACCGTTGCCATCGGTACCGACTGAGGCGTCCCTCCTCGTACAGGAAGTTCAGTAAATGAGAACCAGAGATCAAGTGTGGTGTGTGTAGGATGTTCGGGACCGCGAGTAGTGAAACTCAGGATTGTACTTGGCGGTGTGATATTGGTGAGCCCGTTTGTGATCGAGGCGTTTCGGGCGATTTGCTACTCGTTTTTGGGTTTTTTTCATTTTCTTCTTTATACCCATATTACACTTGCAGTGTTGATTTTGCGCATGGAATCGTCTCGCGACGATGTTCTCAACCTCCGCGTCGCCATCCCCCCTCATCCATCTCCTTTGTTGCACGGTGGATGTTGAGAGCGATGGGATCCGTTGGAGCTCTCGTTACTTCAGTTCTTGGACCCTGCGCTCGAAGCCGGTTCGTCTGTATAATATAACCTTAATAGGGGGGTTCGCGCTTTCTGGGCGGCGTTCTTTGCTGGATGGAAAGAGCTCTGGGTAGGAAGGATGGGCTGGACTGTTGATAGATACCACGAGGACTCCTTTTGGAGAAGTAAAAATGGGTGAATCGGTTGGTGCAACGGGAGGTACTGAGGATTGAGATAATGTTGAGCAGAGGAGAGATATGGGGAATGAAAATGCATTATGAGATGAAGTTCGTCCTGGTTTTGGTGAATGTGAAGTGAGAAACCGCGAGAAGTGAGAAGAGGAGAGCGGAAAAGGTAAGAAGGTTGGTGTTTATATATGGAGCCACATCCATCCAGCCTCATCCCTTGCACTATGAACATCGCATCGTGCATCTAGGATATGGCTTGCAAGTGGAGATTGAGCCACCACCAAACAATTAATATCGAAATGCGTGCAGAAAATCAAACGAGACGCGAGTGTCGGGCAATCCGGTTTGGTCGGTACGTGCTTGGGGGTTGTTTGGTTCGGGGGGCGAGTCCGTGACGGGTAGATATCCAGGTTCTTTTCGGAGCGAGTATGGTGGGCCAGGTTGACAGGTTGTGCAAATAGAATTCGGCGACTTAAATGCCCTAACCTCCAATTGACAAAACATTCCCGCTAGTATGGTGGACCAGGTTGACAGGTTGTGCAAATAGAATTCGGCGACTTAAATGCCTTAACCTCCAATTGACAAAACAATCCCGCCACTCCTCGAGGAGTTGGCGGGTTGAAACCAGGCGAACTGATTTTATTTTCCCTAGAGGCGACTCTCACTAGTCTGATGGATTGATACCTCAGCTAACCCCCTACCTCTGATACAGTAGGCTTCGCATGGATTTCTTCGTAAGCAATGATTGAAGCAACAAATCACAAGGACTGACTACTAACCACTGCACCATAGTGGTGGTGGAATTCGCGCTCCTTTGTGATTGGCGAAGGCGATGGGTTTATTTTATTATATAAAGCCCTAGTGACGCGCTAGCTAAATATCCGGCCGATGAATATCCGGCCATAGAAGGTAGATAGGACTTTATGTAACCTTGTTTACTTAGTTAGCTATCCTCTAGTATCGAGATAAAGGACTTGTCACCGACCTAATTATGGTGGACTTAGGTTAACAGGTTGTGTGAATAGAATTCGCCGACTTTCCGACTTTTGGCTTTTGTCTTTTAGTTAATTTGTATACCCACTACATAGTAATTAGCCACGCGTATTTAGCTCATTTGTATCTAATTACATGTGGTAGGCATACAAATTAACCTATTTGCACAACCTGTCAACCTGGTCCACCATAGTAGGCGAGGCTGAAGATCTTTGATGGCATGGCATCGTGTCGGATGAGCCGGGCGCGAAGGAGAGAGCAAACGGAACATGAAAGCGTGGGAGACGTAGATGGTTGGTTGGACGTGGAATGGTGTCTTGCATGTTGTTTCTTCTTTTGGGAGGGGGGCTTGTGGGTATGGATATGATCCGATCTGATATCTTGGTATTTGCTCCATGTGGTGGCACGAACTGGCGAGGCCAAGGGGAGGCGAGAGCGCCGATTGGCGGGGAGGGGATCTGGTGTGTTTGACGATGCATGAAGGCCGGGAGATTCGTGGCTATCGCTGTTTGCTTTTGGAGGTTATGTTCCACGGGAATCTCAGCTCACCGGGGGAGTCGCATGATTCGGTTGCGAGGTCAATATCTGGATTTTCTGAAAGGGGGGCCTTTGACAAGGATCTAGACAAGTTGAATTAAGTGGAAGGAATTAATATATACGATCTACTTAGGTTTTGTTAAAAAACCAAAGTCAGAGAAATTAAAAGGAAGAATAAGAGAGGGTATCAAAGGGCAAAGGGGTTATCTAATGAGATATATGCCCTGTTCCTCCGAGTGATGTTTCAATCACAGCCAGACCCGAGCTCTTGTATTTCTCAAGGGCCTCGTTCTAGTCGCTTGAACTGTTGAAACAATCACCAGCTTCTCTATACCCCTCGAGGGCTTAATAACCTTATAAATGAAGGCAGTTATCACTTCTTCCGACCCATAGGAGCTTCTCGCCTTTCACTGTAGGTGTGCTGGCTACTTCAGCGCCATGCCGAGATCGAGAGTTCGAGGTTTGAGCAGACATATCTAGAAGTGAGAGTTGAAGTGTAACCTTGAACGTGAATATGGAACGGAAAGTAGGAAGAGGAATTCGGCAGCGGTGAAGTCCTCGACAACGAGGGAAGCCCCGAATGGCAGAAATCAAGTCTCGTGGAAGTACAATTTGTTTCCCGTTGCCCTTCGAGTAGGTTGACGTAGCACTTGATTCCTGGTCTTCTGGTGAGTATCCCTTGTTTCCGCCTGCCTAGGCCCCGTGAATGGGATTTACATATCAGAATGTAGTTGTTCTAGGTTCATTGGAGTCGAATATGACGAGTGGGAGCACTTATATATGCCGACTCGCAACCTCATGGCGAACTCTATTTGTAGTGTGCCATTTGGTTCAGCATATGTGGGCGGGTCGTACCAACCATGTCGCCTTCTTGATCTCTATCGATTGATTACCTACCCCTGGACAATGAGGGACGATTGTTGTTATAACATGGCAACGCGAGGGGACAAGAGACTACTCTCCTACATACGAAGCCCGAGGACCAAACACGGTCTATTCTGTGGATTAGGTGTCTCAAGACCAAATGGTCATCTTCAGATACGGACGTTTGCAGCGGCGATCTATCGATCGTTACCACCCCGGGTACACTTATAGCACATACCATAGCAATGGTGCAGGCACACCCTCACTCGAAGTCGGAACCACTCAAATGATCCTTCTCGACGCTTCATCGCGGCGTGGCTCATTTTAAAATGTATCTTCTCAAGATCTCCCGCGCTGCAAAACAAACCGAAAACTTAGTGCTAATATATAGACTGTGAAGTCATCTCAATTTCCATGGTATATCTGGGAAATTGAGGCAACATCCAATGTGCCGTGTCACAGAAGGAGGGATTCTGGTACGTAGAGTGGAAGCACCGACCCGCCACGAAGGGGAGCAGCCGATTCACAGCGCGAGATGATGTCAAATGGGAAATAATAAAATTTGTTGGAAAGATTCTGAGAAGCAGAAAACTTATCAGGGCGCAGGGGGAAAAAACGCTCCACAAGTCGTTTTGAAGTTCTGGTAATCGCGCGAGCACCCCTACAGTACAGTATGTCCAAAGAGGAGGAAATCGAGGCTCTTTGGACTCAAGTGAACCGAGAAGCGCCCGTATAACGTTGCCAATGGTTGTGAGGGCCACGTATCTCAGCTTTTGCGAAGCATGAAAGGCATGTTGGCGCAGGGTTGAAGTGCCGTCCTACTCCACACAACCGAGAAGTACTCGTAAGATGACCGTCGACGGAACCTGGAAAGCTGGGAAGGGTCGAAGCACGGGATTGCCCGAGGGGTATTTTGCCTGGCGAGTTGGAGCATAGAGATAGTGCGAGCAGGAGTCAGTATGAATACTCGCTGAGGTGAGATGTAGAAAATAGCGTTAGGCAAGGACGCTTCTGCGACGATGAAGATATGAATAACGCATTCCGAAGCCGTTCTGTGCAGTGTATCGCAGGTCTGAGGGAGGAGATGATGTCATACAAATCTAATGAATTGCCAATAGGAAGGGGACTATCATGTATTTGTTGAGGGGCTACCGTAACATATCTGGCAACAATGACTATTGTACCACTATGTCGGCACCTGTCACTTACAACACTTACATGTAACCTAGCTATTCACAACTGTTGTTTGCAGCTGTGGATTCTCCATCCACTTGTCCTGGCCCTTGCAACCTAGGTTATATCTCATTCGAGGAAAGCTTCCAAGAGCAATCGTCGTCGCGTGGGTTGCTAATTTAGACTTCATTTTGATGAGGGAATATAGATTGGTGAAATAAAGATCGGCTTCTTCGGAACCCGGACGAAGAACTGACGTGATGTGGCGGTCTGCCTTTTGTCAGTGGGTGTATAATTGAAAGCGAATGTTCCTCTGTGTTGAATCAATCCAGTCATTGATAGTGAGCAACAGAATCAAAAGGACTTTCTTTTGTCGAATCAGGCACTTCTTCCTTCGATAATCTCAAGCTACAAACCATGCCAATATCTATAACTTTGACAGCCCCTTCAACACTTGATAGACACATTTTGACAATCGCTTAGTTCAGGAGAGCAAACCCGACTTGCTTTACACGTGTTCACTTGTGTATAAGTCTTTGTCCATTCTTGCATGGGCTTTTGGGAGCAACCTAATGTTAAGAGTAAAAGTCTGTCCTGTGTAGCAACATGAAAATAATACGCAAGTGACATTTTCGCTATACTTTTGCCTTTGTTGAATCTCCAAAGTCCCCACCCCTTTGATAGAATACCTACCATGCACTTTGCGGTCACCGTACCTAGCCGACATCCTACCTTCTTTCTCCGACACCGCCTTTCGACCACACGACCTTAGATTTTCAGACGCAACCGCCTCCAAACAATCCCCATCAACACCTTCGTGCTTCTGGACAGTCTTCACTAGAGGATACCCCGCATGGATATATGAATTGATGGCTTGATGATCGGTACGTAAGCTAATGCCTCTCCCCTACTTTACCTCTGACTCAATGATGAACTCTTTATTATTGGAGCTGTCTTACCCTTCATGGTGACAAAAACTTTATTACGCAACTTTATACCTGAACATGTCAACAATCTTGATTATGTTATTTTTCTCCCCTTTACGAGGCTCGAAGCTGACATGAAGGGTCAATATAGAATCGACCAACTTCAGAACTGTCTAGTGCTGCCTCGTTGAGTCGAGCCACGAAGCAACCATTCTAGCTTTCCAGACACCTTAAGGAACCTCGATTATTATCGGGCCCCGGGTCACATCAACGCGTCGCAGGCATGGCACAAATTCAATCAAAAGGCGCAAATGGCACTGCTCCCGGTGGGCAACGAACAGACGAAGGTGGATTTAAGCTCAAGTTTTGCACGGTTTGTGCGAGTAATAATAACAGGTTCGTACATAGTGGCGTAGGTCAAGATCATGTAGGCGTGCTGATTTTCAATTTGTAGATCCATGGAATCACACCTTCGACTTGCAGCGGCGAACTATCCCGTAATATCCTTTGGGACTGGGTCTCTCGTCCGTCTCCCTGGCCCTTCCATCACACAACCAAATGTTTATCAATTCAACAAGACTTCTTACGATAGCATGTACAAAGAACTTGATGCTAAAGACCACCGCTTATACACCGCTAATGGCATATTGAACATGCTTGGACGAAACCGGGATGTCAAATGGGGACCTGAGAGATGGCAAGACTGGCGTGTTGGCGTACCAAGGCTGGAACATGCTAAGGATCAAGGTAGCCAAGGAGTTGAAGGTGGTGTAGTCGACGTAGTCATCACCTGTGAGGAGCGATGTTGGGATGCTGTGGTTGACGATCTTTTTAATAGAGGATCCCCCCTCAATCGACCAGTTCATGTCATCAACGTCGACATCAAGGACAACCATGAAGAAGCTCTGGTGGGTGGTAGAGGCATTCTTGACCTCGCTGACTCGTTAAACAAAGCTGCAGCAGAAGAGAGGAATTTGAGTCCAACTGCCTTTGATAGTGGCCATACGGCTAGCAGAGCGAACTTTGATGAGAGGGTCCCCGAGATTATTGGAGAGTGGCAAGAGCGATGGCCCAGTCTCCCAGCAGTGTGGACATTAGCGTGGTTTTGAGGGATTTGTGATTTATGGATTTAAGGAAGGCGTTGGCAATCGGAATACCCGTCATAGGCGTCATACGAACAGGGTTGGTCACATGAGGAGAGAGTATCTGGTCATTCTCTCCAACCCCCAAGAGAACAAAATGAGAACAATCATCGTATCCAGAGAGTGAGTCCTCAAGTCTCGTCACCCCACCGACATGAAGCGGCGTCTAGGATGGTCTGGAGATATAACTGTCACCATTGTTATTGCCCCCCTGGGCGATTGTGAGGGTAACACCCTTCTCTGAATCTTCATGCGGCTAAGATGCCAAACAACGACCCGATGCTTGCTGAGCCGGACCCTGACCCATCTCGTCGAAAGCACCAAGGTGGACGTATGATCAAGAATGCGTACTCATTGCGATCATCATTCATCACACGCGACCAAATGGACTTTGCGGCTGACTCCTCAACTGTGAAGGCACGGGGTGGACTCGGGGAATCGACTCATCGAGATGACTTTAATGCTTGGGCTTGGATCAGCCAATCAAGACCCCCTTTTCCTATGTCAATCCCCCCTGAGGCGGACTGAAGAGGACTGAAAGTGCGCCTGAGGCTGGAAATGAGCTAAAATCGGTCAATCAATAATTCGTTTTCTCGTCCATGGCAATGGGCAATTCCACGTTGCACCATATGAGGACAAAGTACTCGCGCATGGAAGCTCAAAATCCAGTTCTATTTTCATTCCTCTCCTCTCCAGCTGTCTCAACCATTGGTCCATCATCCCCCATCATCCCATGCAACAAATCCCCCTAGCCTGGCTTGGAAAGAAGTCCAATCCTAATCTAGGCCTTACAGTATCGATAGTTCCCGGCACAAACTTGAGCAGCGGAGCCCACCTGTACGCGCTGCTTCACGCTTCAATGCCAGAAAACATAGGGGCCCCCGGGAAAATTGAACATCTTAGCCATCACTGGATGATTGCTTGCTCTTCCGTCCCTCTTCTCCTTCCCCTATGCAGTAACTATTGCATTCCCGTCACTCCCTGCTTGCTGTGCCGTCACAGCATCACCGTCATTACCAAATCCCACGTACGAAGGAGATTCCATTCGCTGTTCAGCCGCAGCATCTCCGTCCATCTCTAACAACCGTGAAGCGAACCGCTGTCTGTTTTTCCTTTGACAACCCTGCACCTTTTCGTCGTTTCAGGGACTCGAACTTCATTGCCCCCAGTTCTTGTCGACGACATCTAATGATCTAAGATCTTGCGATCTCATCCTCGAATATTAGCAAATGCCCTGAGTGCTCGATCGCGTTCGAATATCTAGGCCTGCGCACGACATCTTCCGTGGGCCGGCAGCCACTCTGAGCCAAGGCAACTACAATGAATGGTCGCAATGGCCCTCTGTCACCGGTCTCTGTAGGAGGCAGCGAATGGTCAGGTATCTCGAAATACCAGGCCATGGACAACGACTCCCCATATTCTGCAACACAAAACAATCGCGGACAACTAGCTTCACCGCCCATTTCGAGTGGCTCGAACGGGACCATGAACGGCGGAGGCTATCCTCCACGAGGATCATCGAGTGGCAGCCCGGGCGGTCCATCACCCCCAGCATCTATTGCGCGGTCGAGCGTAGGAACAGGACTCTATGCGGGGAGCGATAGTGGAAGAAGTGCGAAGGACTCGCAATTCGAGGCGGCGCTGTCAGAGCATTATGTTGCTCTCAAGAGATATCTCGCTGCGTCGCTACGAGACGAAAAGGGGAACCCACGACCGAACAGAGCGCGAGACAAGCTGCTACGGTTATCGCCCGTTCAGTTCCAGGAGTTGAGTACGGATGTTTTTGATGAGCTTCTACGAAGACAACAGGGAGGAAGAAGAAATCCAAATGGCGGTCCACCACCCGAAGGCGGTCCACCGCCCTATCTACTTCCCAAAGATACGTTCCACCCAAAACGAAATCAAGCTCGACAGAAGCTCTCGACATTGCCGCCACCACGATTTCGCGACCTTGCAACCGATGTCTTCTACGAATTGGAGAGGCGGTTTCCACGATTTGCCGGGGGTGATATAAGTCGTATGGGCAGTCCAGCCTCGATGCGCGGACCGAGCAGAAATGGGAATGGGACGCCGGTCAATGGAATGCCCCGGATGCGAAGACCCTCGGATGCTAGCTCTGTAGCGTACTCAATGAGAAGTGAATCACGAGGACCGCGGCCGCCGATGAATGGAGGGCTGGGAATTCCACCATCACCTGGAATCCCCCCAAACGATTTTGGTCGACCCACGCCTAAAACATTCCAGAGTAATACGCTGGTTCCGAACAAAAGCACAATGGTTGAGGATGATGAAACCGGTGGGGAGGATAATGAGGATTCTGACGGTGGTGCTTTTGGGTTGGAAAATGCTGCGCGGAAAAGGGAAAGTAAAAAGAGCAGTGGCGGATCAGAGGTATGTTATGGTGACTATAATCCTGATTCAATGCTAACGTCTTGGTTAGATGGACAAGAAACTTATCGATGATTATCAATCTCAAGTCGCAGAGCTACGAGAAAGGATCGATGGCATGGAGGATAGTCTCAAGCAGAAGGATGATGAATTGAATAATGTTTTGGCTGGCGAGAGGACGCGGGCAAATGCCATGAACACGAAGGAGAAGGAATTTACAGACCTCCGGATAAACCTGGAGAGCAGGCTCGCAGATGCTCAAAATTTGAACGACAATCTTCAATCCGAGTTGGAACGTGTTCGCGCCGATCAAGCAAACACCGAACGAGAGTTACGAACAGAAATGGAAGAGCTACGAGCATCTGGAGCTGGAAGCCGAGGCTTTGGTGGGAATTCGCAGGAAGTAGAACGCGAGAATGAAGACCTCCGCTCAGAATTAGAAGATCAGCAGAGAGTGACGGAGGAAGTTCGTCGAGAGGCACAAGAATTTCTCAGAGAAATGCGTATGCTATCAGAACGAAGCGGCTCGTCTTATGAGAAGGAGGAGCAGCTTTCGAACACAATCAATAAGTTGGAGGAAGAAGTCAAGGACTGGAGAAATCGATACGCCAGAACAAAAACACAACTTCGAGGCCTTCGCGCATCCTCGATAGGGCTTACTATTCAGCCAAATGCTGCAAAATATACCAAAGACAGTGGTTTTACTGAGGCAAATGGTCTAGTTAAGGACGTTCATATCACCAAGTTCCAAATCTCCATCGATGAGCTTTTGCGAATTGCTCGAACGGACGATCCACTCAGAGTCATGGAATTCATGAAAACCGTGGTAGTCAACGTTCGAAGCATTACCCAGGATGTCGATCAGGCTCAACCCACGAGTGGAGAAATGGCTCAACTACGATCTAAGATGAAGTCAAGAGTTTCTGCTACAGCAAACAACCTAATTACTGCGTCGAAGAATTTTGCTTCGGCTAACGGACTTTCGCCTGTTTCTCTACTAGACGCAGCAGCTTCCCATCTCACCGCAGCTGTCGTCGAACTTGTACGCACTGTCAAGATACGACCTACACCCGCTGGAGAGCTTGACGACGACGATGATGGAAGCTTAGAGCCAATTGACAACACTGGCTTCTTCCCTGTCCGCGATCCCGGACAAGAGAAAAAGCCGCCGCCATTTCAGGGACTTGGAGTTCGGGCGAGTGGCGACTCTTCGATGTACAGCCCACTTAACTCCCCCCGCGAATCTGCTATGACACGTCCTCGTAGCACGAAAGGTACTCCTCTTAGCACTCCACTTGGTAATGGATACATGAATGGCAACAACAAATCACTCCCATTACCGCCAATGGGAGTGGGGTTCGGCATCAGAACTCAAGAAAGTGATGTCGAAGACCTAAAGGTAAGCATATGTTTCTTCCGAGATCGAGCTTATACTGATTATTATAGATATTCCTTGAAGATCAAACGGAATCACTAGTCGCGAATATCCAGTCCCTCGTTGTTTCCATCCGATCAGAAGCTGGTATCAAGACAATTTCGGGTCAAATCAATGCCATTGCGGACAATGTAGGCAGTGTTGTCTCCTCAACTGAGACTGCCATGTCTACCACAGGCAACAGTGTGTTGAGAGCGCAGGGAGAGCCAGTTCTTCGGAAGCTAGCAAGTTGCAGACAACGCCTACTACAAGCTGGTGAAAAAGGGCAAGCTATCGCCAATGAGAACAGAGATGATGATGAAGGAGACCGAGCCTGGAGAACATGGAATCAGTCGCTACCACCACTTGCTTTCGAAATTGCGAGAGAGACCAAGGAGCTTGTTCTGAGAGTCGATGTCATTGACAATGAACAACAGGGAGGTCGAGGTGGAGACGATGATTTCTCATGACAAAGGCAACACTGAACTTTGAACACATTTCTACCGAGAGTCCACCTAGGGCCCTAACTTTGCATAGCGTCTGGAATTTCTTACCACGCACTGGGGTAAAATATCATATCTCATTTGCGGCAAATAACGTAACGGCATCATTTTCCTATATGAGCACGAGCACGAACAACAATGGGGCCTACGGATGGGTTTTGCAACGATTGTTCAATGGCGTATGAATGGACATCGGATGGCATGCAAGAGGGTTTTATAGCATGCTCATCTGTTCTTTTTTATTTTCTAATATGCTGGTCTCAATAGGGACTAGACGATTACGCTCGCCTCGCTTCTGATATAAGGGCGAGGTTCGAGCGATTAGTTGTACAGCAGATGGAAAGTCGGAGAGGGAGGTGTAATTAGTTTCATGCATCGGAGATGGGGATTAAGATGCCTTCATACATAGGGGGACGCTGCATGCTTGCAATGAGGATGTTGATTGATACCTCTGTATAAAATCTACATTGACCACGCTCCGAAATTCTCTTTGGCATTTGTCAAACGTGATTTAGGAAGGATACTTGTGTCTTTGTCAAATTGATATTTCCGGCCAAGTGGCAGTAGAACCTCTAAGTAAATGCATAAAGCTAATCTATATACTTCTCGGAACTAAATGAAAAAGCAAACACCGACGATTCCAAAGCATAACGACTTCAACCCACCAGAGAATTCTCAATCCTCAAATCACGCCTTCTCAACCAAGCCCATCAAGTTAGCCACCCCAATTTTCTTATAACTTCTTCCACATGATCCAATCCCTCTGCACACACTCCCCCATCACAAAGTCGTGATGCCCAATATACTCGAATCCCAACCTCTTATAAATCCCCTGACCCTTGGAATTCCCCTCCCACACCCCGAGCCACAACGCCTCCTTCCCCAACCCCCTCGCCACGTGCTCTGCTTCCTCGACGAGTTTCCGACCGATGCCCTGGCCTGCAGCATCGATCGCGACGTAGAGGCGCTGGAGTTCCACCGGCGCGGGGAGATGTTCTATACATGGCTCCTTGGAAGTTGTGTTCAACTGCGTGAAGCCGAGAATGTTGTCCGGGGCCGCGGGCGAGGTGGCCACGAGGGTGGTCATTGCTGGGGATGTTATTTCCGAGAGGATGGACGGGACGGCGTAAGAGGTGTTCAGGTAGGCCTCCAGGTCCGCGGGCGGCAGCGAGTCGCCGAATGTGTGCGTGAAGGTTGAGGCGCCTAGGTGGGCGATTTGAGAGGCGTCCCAGGGCGCGGCATTGCGGATTGAAGTTGGGAGTTTGGGGTTGGATGAGCGGGGGAGAGAGGAGGGCGGTGGGGTTGGGGTGGTTGATGGTGGCATCTTGAGATGAGGAGGGATGTCGAAGATTGAGTTTGCCCGATGATATGATTTACATAGACAAGCTGACCGACTCGAGTAGGAATGGCAGCCCCCGAGGTCTGTCTGCTTCGCTTAAAATAGGGAGGGAGTAGATGAAATGAGAACTCGGTGTTGCTCTTAACACTCACCGCTATTTAAATACCAGGAGACGCATATCTCCGCTACGTGGCTCACACAATTCTCTAATTTCCACTCCCTTTTCGCAATTTCGACCTCTTCCATCTCAAGCTTGTCAAACTCTCGGCGGTTGATTCCTTTAGCGATTGACAATAGGGCGCGGACCCACTTTATGTCACGGCAATGAAGCGAGCTCTACTCTAAACAGACGATGACCCCAGATCTTTCTATACGGACGGGTTGTAGATTTCGGATTTACAAGGCAGACCCGGCTTTGGAGCTCTCTGTCCTTTTCCTCTGAAATAGAGGGCGGACGTTGGGGTTTGTGAATTTACTCGAATAGGAAAGTCCACGCCGGTTCCAAGGAGCTAGAATGAACCGCAGGGGCGTGATGCAAACCATCGACCATCGAGCTCATTGTGAGTTGTGGGTCAAATAACCAATTCGATGTTTAAGAGAACTCCATTCGCAATCTCAAGATTCTGTTCACTCCACTACACCCAAACTCCGAAGAGACAATCGCCTCTTGACCCCAAAATCCCACCATCATTCCGCAACACCGCAAGGACAATGTACCTCCGGACCGCACACGCAGAACTCCATCTCCCCACTCTATACAATTTCGTGGAGAAGAATCCACTAGGTCTCCTCACTACAGCCCTCCCATCAAAAGACCATGCGTTCATCCAAACTTCACACATCCCATTCATCCTAGACGCACCGTCATCGCCACTGGAATACGCCACCGAAGGCTCGAATGAGGATTTAGGTATCCTACGAGCTCATGTAGCAAGAGCAAATCCACAGGCGAAAGTCTTGATTGAGAATGCTTTAGCCCTGCAGGACAAGACTGGAGATGGTGGTAAAAATGGAACGACGTTGGAGCAGGAAGTACTCATTCTCTTCAATGGTCCCGCGCACCATTATGTGACCCCAAAATGGTACACCACGACAAAGCCGGACACGGGGAAAGTCGTGAGTACGTGGAACTACTCGGCGGTTCAAGTGTACGGAAAAGCCACCATATTGTTCGATTCAAAGGCGCCTTCCACGGGAGCATTCTTGGATAGGCAGTTAGATGACCTGGCTACTCTGACCGAGGAGAAGATCATGGGTTTCGACGGCAAGGAAGGCAGGAAGAAACCTTGGACGTTGAAGGAGGCACCAGAGAGCTATGTCAATATTCTGAAGAAGGCTATTGTTGGGATTGAGATCAGGATTGAAAGGATCCAGGGGAAGTGGAAGATGAGTCAAGAGCTTGGGGACGGGGATCGCGAGGGCACCATCGAGGGGTTTAAGGGGATGGGGGGTCAGGTTGGGATGGAAATCGCTGGGGCTATCGAAGAGAGGCAGAAAGTCAAGGAAGGGAGGGGAAGGGAGAAAAGGGAGAAGAGCGGATGTCCTATTTGAGTGTTTTGGGGGTCGTTACTCCGTAGTGAGAAGGGGAGCTAAGCAGTAAGTAATAAGCGACAAGGAGCTTTTCCGCTCGAGAAGAAAAATTACGGAATAACGTTCCTCCGCGATCAAAATACTGTCTTCCGATTGGTCATAATGAATGGATTAATATATCGCGTTTTACATGCGTCTCATTGGTCAGTTTTCGTTTCTGCGCTTCCTATTGGTCATAATAAGTGGATTATAGTTCTACGCTTCCTATTACTTACAATTAAATGGGCCGCGAATATCGAAAGCCCCTCCTATATCCGCGTTTAATATACTGTATATATTCTAGCTATCAACTGTCTATTTGATATCATTTCAGAGCGTAGCGAACAAAGGCCTCCACGGCAGTGGGCCCCCGGGAGGGGCTTTCGATAACCGGCTACGCTTGACCTATCCATCCTGAAAGAGTAGCGAAGAGAGATGGGCTTATATGGGTCTGGGTTCGTTGACATTGGGTGCTGGTGAGAAGAGCCATTGAAATCAGGTTGCATCCCAAACAACTCGAAGAACACGCCAATGAAATTTTCCCAAAACAGAAAACGCGACATATGGAACGAGGCCCGTGAACCGAGCGCTGCACAGTGAGATGTGGTCAAATCTACATTCTGCAGAGGGCCTTTATTCGGCTCTCTTAGTGAGACTCGGCCTCCCTATTAAACCAGTTTGGATAACTTCCACCACTGCCACAACATATCCCCATGCGGTGCTCACGAGAAGATAACATTTTGAGAGATTATGTGGCAGATTATGTGGCTGTTTGACAGGTGAGGTACAACCGAGGAGGTGTCACGGATAACTGCATCCGTGATCCGAGGTGACGATTGTCTTGAGGGAAGCCACTGGGCTGAGTTTCTGAAAACTGGAGAAGGCAATTCGTAAAGAGCCTACGTTCAATTGATATGCCGAAGAAACTTCCAGTAAGATAGCAAAGCACAAAAGGGGAACAAGACTTTCGGATCTTCCGGTGTGTGATGATTGCCCTTGCCGATGTCGTTCGGATCTTGTCAGATAGTACCTGCATTGGAAATACCAAGAGGGTGGACACGCAGTCATGAGAGTACTCGTAAATCCTGGCGCCTAGTACATTTCGTAGTCGTTGTGGTTCGTCCGAGGATAGCAGATGGAGAAGAAATACAGTCGGTCAAAGGGTACGGAAATCTCAACCATCTGCATTTCCGACCAGAGCAAATTCCTCGTGATGACTTGTATTGTAACTCGTCTCTCGAACCAATTAAAGCTGTGGAGAGAGACGTTTTGAAGGTGTAGGTTCGACCCCTACTAAAATACTATAACACACGCCGAGGATTGATGGATAATGGCTTGAAATAGGCTACTAGCCTATTAATATTGGCTAGTAAAGTCC